>JAHWFP010216766.1:0-30545 GCA_023313725.1 Lithobius niger | reverse complement strand
GAATGGTTCGGCCCTTCAAAGGAGTGATATCAACACACCAAAACATTCGCCAACTTAATCGCACCGAATAATACTTTGGACGTTAAATGAAAACTTGAACATTGCTACCGAAAGTAGCAATGTTCTAGTTTCATTTAATCTTCGAATTATTAAGCGCTGCGATTAACTTAACGAATGTTTTGGTGTGTTGATATCACTCCTTTGAATGGCCGAACCATTCGGAACTTGGCGGCCCCTTTAACCAGTTTAGGTTTTTTGATATGATAAAAACATTATATAAATCATAAAGTTATATATTCAGGTTAAGTATCGTCTTCAGATAAGAGATGTGTTATCAAAAGGTTAAGAAACCTATTTTCACCTGTAGAAATCAATGCTACGGTCAACGAATTTGGATAGAATATTATAGAATATTATTTTCTCTAAACACGTAGGGACTATGTTAGTAGATTGTTCCATGCGCGATTAGGTACATATTTAACGTAATTAGGCCTCTTTTCTTTTTTTTTTTAAATTTGTTTTAGCGAGTAATCACTAAACAAAGGTACCCACAATGGCCAAATAAGGTTAAAAAGGTTAAGTAATTTGTCCTTAAAGCATGTATATGATTAGAAAATCAAAAGTAACAAAATCTTGAAACCCTAAACTCGACAGAACACTCGAATCATTAAACACATACTCGGCTAGGTCCGTCTATCACTATAATACAGTTATGTGTTGGCTAATGTATACAACTATACATTGTATTATTATTATTTGCATTTAATTGTTTATGTATTGCTACAAAACCTTAAATAAAATTGAAAATTCATTGTTAATAATTGATTTGATTTGATGTTTAATGAGCCTATAAAGGGGCCTCCAAGCCATTCGCTCAATGTACAGCTACTTAAAAACTGCTTAAAGCTACTTACAACTAACAACCTGAACAACCTGTGAATACTGCACAATCGACTTGTAACCCTGGTACGTCCCTGGCACTACTCTCCTATGGTATTACGAGGGAGCATCAAACAAAGACAAGAAAGACGAAAAGGCCAAGAAAGTAAAACGAAGTATAAACGAAGTTTCCATGTATGGGTCAAACCTACGTGTCGCCCGGCAAAACCCCCAAACCCACCCTATCCCCCCCCCCACCAGGGCTGGCATGTGGCGGGATCCCCAGGACCTCCAACAGGGGGTTCCCCCTCCTTCAACACAAACCTCCGCTGCGTCGTCCAGCGCGGGCACTCCAAGAGGAAGTGCCTAACTGTCTCAGGTCCACCACCACACACGCACTCGGGCGATCGAGCCCACCCCAGACGAGCAAGATGCGCCCGCAGTTGAACATGCCCCGTGCGCAATCGTGACAGTAGGCCTGCATCCCTGCAGGAGAGACGGTCCAGCAGCCTTGGAGTGGCGGTAGAGGGGTGCAGTGAGAAGAGATGCTTCCCTGTAATGCCTGCTGCCCAAACAGCCTCCCATTTCCCCTGAAAGACCCTATCCACTGCTGGACGCAGATCACGTTGGCCCAGAGCAGCGCATACCTCACTGCAGCAGCCCATAGCATCCTGGCGAACCAGAGTGTCTGCCAGCTCATTGCCGAACACCCAAGAGTGTCCCTTCACTCAGCCAATAGACACGCACACCCTTTGAAGACCCAACGTATAAACCTTCCACCCTACCTCTCGCACAATTGGGTGTGAACACTGCATCATCCTGACGCACAATTGGGTGTGAACACTGCATCATCCTGAAGCACCTCCCGAGAACTCCCAAGCACTCCCAGGCTGCACAAAGGAAGCATCGCAAAACACTTGAACATCGGTCCCTGGCAAGCAGACCAGGGACCTCGGGTCCACCACCGCCAACGCAGCCGCACCACACCACACCCAAGGGGCCGAGGGTGCACAAACACCAGCATGGGGTAATCACCCAGGCACCCCTGGCCCAAGAGGGAAATGCCCAGCCCAGGGGCACCAAGCAACACCCGGGCATACTGCGACAGCAACTGATAATCCCAGAGGATGCGGGCAAGAGGGTCCAACCGGCACCTCGCATTTGCCTGCAGGCAGAGCATAACCAACAATTTTTTCGCATGGAACATCACCGGGAGCTCCCCTGTCTTAACAAGAATTGCATGGACTGGAGTCGAGGACAAACACCCGGTGACCACCCGAAGGCAGTCATTCAGTGCAACTTGCAGCTCCTCCATGGCCCGTCGTGAAGCGACCAGCAACGTAGCATGGAAATCCACGCTGGCGTGCAAATAAATCCTGTACAGACTAACCACTATGCTGTGCCTCGCCACCGACCTGTTCCCGACCAAGGACTTCAGCACCCCCAGCCATGCCGAAAGGTTCCTGCGAACTGCAACCACATCATGCACCCAGTTGAGCTGAGGGTCCAACCAAAACCTCAGGTAGCGAACCTTCTGAGAAGACCGAACCACAATACTATCCACGCAGAAAGAAGCCTCACAGACTTGTCCCCGCTTGAATACCATGAGCTCCGATTTCGCACCAGCCAATTGGAGACCCCTTGCAGCAAACTCCCTAGAACCGCAACCAATAGCTGCCTCTAGCACCGCCAAGATTACTGGCAAATCACTCCCCGTGAGCCATACTGCGACATCGTCAGCATAAGCCACCACGTTGACAGACTGACCGAGGTGATGACAGCGGCAAAGAGCACAAGGTTGAGACAACTCCCCTGGGGAAGCCCTCGGTCTGTTTTACGAACTCCGGACCTATACGGCCCAGCCCTCGTGCCAAAGGCCATCTGACCACGCAATGCAAGAACCGCGGCCCTCAGTTTGTGGCTTACGCCCAACTCACCAAGAGCATGCCCAACCCACCGCATGTCAACCATATCGTATGCTGCCCTGATATCCATGAACACGGCCACAGCAAAGCAGCCGCTCAGCCAGGCCTCACGAACCCAGAGTCCAGGCATCTTGTGCCCCCTGAGGCCTGGGAAAGCTGAATTGTGCACCAAACAGATGCCCCGAGCCCTCAACCTGCCACACCAGCCTGCTGACCAACGCCCTTTCGTACACTTTGCAGATGTAAGACAGAAGGACGATCGGCCAGTAGCTGACAACAGCTGAGCGGACTTTGCCCCTGCCAAGGACCGGGGTAAGAACAGAAAACATCCAGAACCGTGGCAAGGGACCCCCATCAAACCGACTTTGGAAGAAACTGAGGAGTGTGCACCTGCCTTCCTCCCCCAATGCCTGAAGGTCCTCATACGACACCCCATCAATGCCCATCGCACTTCCAGGGGGTACAGGCCGAAAGCGTGGCAGACAGCTCAATCCTAGTCAATGAGACATCTGGGCCATCATCTCCCCCTAGGGCCCCTACCCCCCCCCCTAAAGGGGAGGTGGGCCCCTCGGGGAGTCATACACCAAAGCAAAGTTTGCATCGAACTCCTCAGCCATGCTTGGCCCGCACAAAACCTCACCAGACCCTCCAAATACCCAGGCAAGCACAGGACGGGTATCCTGTAGCCGCACAAGAGCCCAAACCTTAGAAATCGTTGGGCCCCAGAAATTCTAGCACACAGTCTGGCCTGAACCGTGCCTTTTCCTTGTGGAGGAGAAACCGTATTTTCTTGGGCAGTACCAACATACCCAAACCACCTCACAACACAGCGATACCGCTGAAATCTCTGCCACGCCCGACGTCTGTCCCTAACCGCCAAGATGCAGGCCTGCGACCACCAAATAGCATTATGCCTGGACCCCCTACCACTCTGCACCCTCCTCCTCTCCACACCCCATCTCCCTCTCCCTCTGACCGATTAGTCCAACCAAGGTGCAAAGTCACCTGAATCGACAACCGGCCGTTCCTGATGGCCCAGACTGCCAAAAACCTTCCTCGCGCGGCCCAGACTGCCAAAAACCTTCCTCGCGCGGCCCAGACTACCAAAAACCTTCCTCCTGCCTGTACCCCAGGTTAGCACCACAGGAAAGTGATCGCTCCCCACAAGTCAGACGAGACCTCGAAAGCGGCATGTGCAGCCAAACTAGTTGTGCAGAGAAACAAATATAAAATCGATTCCTGGATGACCCCCCCCATATCTGCGGATGAAGGTCCGCGAGCCGTCCTGCACCACAGATAGGTCAACGCGATCCAAGCATCCTGCTATGATTTGACCCCTGGTGTTACAGCTGGCATTCCCCCAAAGCCAATGGTGGGTGTTAAAATCCCCCCCTAGGAACACCGGGCCCATAAGGGAGGACACGCAACCATCCCACTCTGCTCGAACAACATTGCCCATAACGTGCAAAATTCCAACCATAACCCAGCCCCCTTCCCTCCCCAACCCAAATGCGGAACACTCATGCATCCACCCCTTGACATGAGGGTAGGGGAGTGAGCACACATGGGGACCCATTCCTGCATGTAGGCCCTGATCCCTGAATGGCCAAAGCCCACCAAACCTACAAACCCATTTAAAAGAGGAACAACATTGAGTGGAAGTCTAGTTTCCACCAAGCTCATAACATCAACTTTGGAACTCAAGATTTCAACATCCTTCCCCTTATTTGCCGCCCCCTCGCATTCCACACGCACAGGGTGAATTAACAAGCTTATAAATATAACCCCTATGATGACACAGGAACCACAATCAGCTCATTTCCACCCTCCGTACTATCGAAGCCCACACTCAAATCCACCCTGGCACCACCACCACCTTCACCATGGTACATCTGCACATGAAAACCACTGCTCTGCTCCAACTCAGTGCATTCCACTTCATTTGCCCAACTGCTATCAGCCAACACTGCCTGACCACTACTGGAACTAAAACTGTACAACACAACACCCAGAATTGCATTCGACGCACCACCACTGTTGCAGGAAATGTTTCCAACTACACCTGAAGACTCGACCGACGCACAATCACCACCAACCTCCACCACTTCACCGTCATCAATTTGACTGGAACACTTGACTGGTCCACTGCAACAGAGGGCCCAGAACTCACAGACTCATGACTCGTACACTCAACACCATTTACTACAGCCATTTGTGGTCTATTGGTTCTTTGGTCCCTTCCAGCAGCACAAATTGGTTCTTGTCAACTGCAACGACCTTATTCTGGGGTGGAGAGGTCGCTAGCGCCGACCGGGAGACTGATGCCTTTCGACGACGTGAGCGACGCTGAACCAGCCATTCCGTGTCCGAAGGCACATTTGCAGGTGCCTCACCAGCAAGTCCGACATCACCAGACATGGAATCAGTCACAGGCGCGACAGGAGCAGCCTCCTCAGCTGCATGGGGTGAGCCAGAAGAATGCAAGGCGAATTACGAGACACGAGTCCACGACACTCCCTACAATGCACCATACTGCACAGACGCCTCACGTGGCCACGCTGTTTGCATTTTAGGCACCTGGGAGGCCTGTCTGCAATTACCAACAGGCCAGCGATCCCTAGGACGCCAACAACATCAGGCACATCGTCTACAACAACCGAATCTTTGAACCTCAAAACACCACTGCGCACACCTTTGCGACAGTACCGGAGGCCATCCAGAGCATAAAGTTCATGTGTCACTGTCCCCACCTACCCGTATTGAGAAAGGTCTCTCACAACGGCCGAGTCTGGAACGTCCAAAGTGAGCCAGTAACTCCTGAAGCGAACAGGGCGCTCATGCAGGTCGTAGACTGCTGCTCGATAATTACCAATTTGAATGCTCCTGCACTCTTTACAATCCGTTTGGCTTCACCATCAACAAACAACACCTGAATGGCATTGTTTGCCCGAAGCCAACCAATGCCATTTATGCGCCGCAAATCAATGTGTTGGGCCAGGGCGTCCCGGAGGTCCTGGATGAAATATGGACATCCCGCCTGATCCACCACAAACACCAGCGATAACTCCATCGAAAAGTTCGATAGGCAGCTTCTGTACAGTCTCTGTAGCCAAGCCAAATCGCGGGGGGGCACTCCTGTCCACATTGTAAGTTCCACCTATCAGCTCACTCGATTCGTCCACCTCGGACCGAGCCAAAGGAGCCAACGTTTCTGCGTACGTCGCCCTGGGAGCCTCCACTTGCCCCCGGCGATACACTCCATCTGTTACAGTTCCTAAAGTGGTAGCTCTCCGTGCACCCTGTCTAGCTACATCATCACTGCAGCCGTTGACTGCATTGTTAGTCACTGCCATGCTAGTCTCTACATTGTTTGCCTCCTCATTGTTTGTCTCTTCATCTAACACCATTAGGCCCACGTCCTGACTGTTTTCATTCTCATCTACTGCAACACCATATTGCATCCAATCCGTTTTATCCAAACCAAGCTCCTCTGCAATCTTCCATACCTTACGATAATTGGCAGCTGACACCAGCCCTCGAGTCACATCTTTCTGCGTCACCAACCCCGACTAATAATTAGTGCTAGACTAACAAACAGTTTTCGGCAAGCGAGAAGATCTTGTTGCTTAAACGTGACCTAACATAACAGCAAAACTTCAAGGCATACGACTAGTGAAAAATATAACGAATACAGACAGCATTTAGGATATACCGTGCGGCTCAGGATTACAAGAATGTTAAAAATAAGAATTTAAAGATTAATTGGTGGGCGTTGGGCTTGAATTTGCATTGCGGTACAGTATGATCTCTACAGCAAAAGTGCAAATCGTTGTAAACTGAATTACACGCCAAATGAAACGGCAATGGATTTCAATATCAATGACTGTGTAGCACCAGCTTTGTTTTATTTTTTTATTATTTTGTAATTACTGTTATATTGCGAATCACGGTGAAGACTCACGTTCTCATCAATGTTGAGGTTAGGTTATTTCCGGTTCTTATAATTTTTTTATTTTTTATTTTTTTTATTTATTGTGTTAAGACAGTACCACAAGAACTACAATGTATGTAGTTGTGTATGTGGCACAAGCAAATCAAAAATACATGGTGTGAGTGCAAACTACAAAATTAAAGAAAGAATACAACATAAAAATCTTAATTACACAAAATTACTTCGATTGTTTTAGTGAATGGTTACAATTAGAATTTCTTTAACTAAGGATATGGATAAAAAAAACAAATTTTGGGTAGCGATAAGTTTTAACTAATCAAATCATGCACAGACAAGAAAATCATTGCGAAATCATCCATTCTTTCAGTTTTTTTTTTAAAGTTGAATATTTGTCAATAAAGAATAAATCTTTTGGCAATGTATTAAAGACCGAAGGTATTGTGTAATTACTGTTGCGTTTTCCATAGGTATTCCTGAATAATGGTAGTTTCAATTGCAATGAATTTAAACGATTTGATAAAACCTTTTTGTCTATTGTGTTAAATATAGAATAGTAGTTTTTTAATATTATAACAAAGTTCCTGAGTTTTAATACATCCAATATACCATTTAATTGATATATTTCTTTAGTTGTAGTAAGATCATTATTTTTAAATAAAATTTTAATAACCTTGTTTTGAATGCTCTGTAATCTTTTAATTAAATAATCTGGTGCAAAACCATATATTTCAATGCCATATCTTAGATGTGACTCAATCCATGCGTAATAGAGAATTTTTTTATTTTTATTGTTTAGTATTGGTCTTAGTTGATATAGCTTTGGAAGAATACTTCTTATTTTACTGATAAGTAGTTCAATATGTTCTTTAAATTTATAAGTAACATCAATAGTTAAGCCTAGATATTTTGCAGCATTTACTTCATTTAATGGTTGAGGTTCAGTTACTGTTTGTAGAAATATATCTTGTTTTTGATGAATTACTGTGTGAGGTGTTTTAATATGCATAAACACAGTTTTTTCTTCAGAGATAAATACATCGTTTTCGACAGACCATTCATAAATCTTATTAAAATCATGTTGCAATCTCCTTATCATTTGTTTATGTATAGTGTGAATGGAAAGTAAGAATACATCGTCAGCAAAAGTTTGAAGGTTACCTTCATCAATATTATTGTCAATATCATTATTAGCCTATAGATTAAAAACAGTAACGGTCCTAAGATTGAACCCTGAGGAACACCATCTTTACACATGAGAATATCACTTCTATGGCTTCCAATTTTGACACAACTCATTCTATCATTTAAGTAACTGGCCAAAATGTTGAGCACTTTTCCCCTTAGACCACATGATTCCATTTTTTTCAGTAAAATATTTCTATTTATTGTGTCAAAAGCTTTTTGAAGATCGATTAAAATGACGCCAACATAATATCCATTATTTAAAGCAGCAGTCAATTTATCATTTAATTGTTTAAGTGATTCTATAGTTCCTTGAAACCCAAATTGGTTTTTAGATAGTATTTTAAACTTATTTAAAAAATTTTGTATTCTATCAGCAAAAAATTTTTCTATAATTTTGTCTATTGCCGGTAATAACGCTATAGGTCTATAATTATTCACATTATTTTTGACTCCTTTCTTATAAATTGGTCTTAACAGTTGTAATTTTAGTTTATCAGGCCAAGTTTCTGAAGTAATTATGCAGTTTATCAATGGCACGAAAAAATTAAGCGAGTTTTCAGTCAAAACATGATGAATAAAAATGCCATCTTCCCCCACAAATTTTTTTAATTTGATAGAGTTAAAAATTTTTCGAATATTTTCTTTGGTTGCATCTTCAAGATACATTGTATTTTCGTTTCTGTTACTTTCAGTATATTCTTTTGTATTATCCCTTTTATATTTTAGTTTAAGAGTATCTGCTTGATTAACAAAACATGTATTAAAATTATTACATGTGTTTTGTAGATATGAGTTACCAAAATTTTTTATAATAGATTCATCAATATTCGGAGTATGTTTACCCGTCAGTTCACCAATTTGTTTCCACATTATTTTTTTATCAATGTTTTGTTCAATAATATTTTTAAAGAATTTGTGTTTATAGTTTTTAATGTTTCTATTGACTAACTTTTTCAGTGCCCTGTATCTGTTAATTAATTCAATGTCTTGTGGTTCTTTTTTAATTAATTGCCATAATTTATTTTTTTCGTTAATTAAACTAACAGTTTGACCGGTGATAAAATTTTTCCTTGGTAATTTTTTTTTGTCGTTTTTGCACATGATTATATATTTCCCATATATATTTTGTATTTTTTTTTCTATAGCATCATATATTTTATTTGGGCATTTAATTTGTTTGATGAAATCCCAGTCAACAATATTAAGTTCTGACAAAATTTTTTTATCATTATAAAAGCAATTGTGATTTTCATCAATTCTTTTAAATTTAGATTTTTTGTGAGTGTCAATTAAAATGGCTGTCATGTAGTGATCTGCAATTCTATTTTTGACTGTAACTCCCACATTATCTTTAAAGGTTCTTATGAATGCATGATCAATACATGAAACAGTTATGGTGTTATTTCTAACATCCTCTCTGGTAGGACTGTTAATCCTCGATTCGAATCCGTAGCTTGCTAAGAGGTTTTTATATTTTTCAACTCCATATCCGATTTTACAATTATCATCACGTTTCTCAGCATTATTCAAAATATCTATGTTGATATCACCCATAACGATAATATTTTCAGAGTTGTTGTAGGCTTTAAATTTGTTTCTTAAACCTTTTATAAAATCATTTATATTAGTTGAAGGTTGTCTATAAATTAACAAAATTTTATACATTTCATTATCCCAGCAAAAGTCTATTTCCATTGCATCATTAACTTTTATTTTAATATTATCAACACTATGGTGCAAATTATCATTAACAAAGGATACCAAACCACCGCCCATCAAAGTGTCTTCCCTAGTTATCCAATGAGCTGTATAATTATTTAGATTGTATAATATTGTCTCATTTTTTTTATACTTGTCTCAGTCATTAATATAATATCCCAATTTAATCCCATCTTGCCAGTTTCAAATTTAAATAAGTCCCAGTTTTTCCTTAAGTTTCTAATATTTACATGTAGAATTTTAATTTGATCCCCAATTGGGCAAACATTACTACTCAATACTGTTTTTGAATCTTCAGCTTGTTGAATGACTAAGTTGACTGGTTCGCTGGTATCCATTATGGTTGATCACTCTCACTTTTGATTATCAAAACATTTTGGTCACTTTCATTTCGTCTCATGGCTATCTTACCATTTCTGACCCATACATACTTAAAGTTGTTCGTTTTTGCATAATCTTTCGCTATCCAAAAGATTTTTTTGAAGTATGGCGTCAGATGTTCATTGATGTTAATCCTTTGTTTCCATTTTGGAATACACTGTCATTTGTTATAACAGTTTTCTTTGCCTTAATCCACTTGTCTCTGTCTTCTCTGAATTTAAATTGGATGACAATCGGTTCATTTTTGTTTTTATCTCTAGTTGGAATCCTGTGTGCTTTTTCGACTTGGTGTTCAGTGTAGTCATTAATTTTCAGCTGTGTTGCAATCCTTTCTACGGTATCTTTAAGATCCTCATTTGAGATCATATCTACTCCATAGATTTCTATGTTTCTGTTTCGTTGGTATTGCTGAAATTCGTGTTGCTCCATTTCCATTCTTTTAATGGTTGTATTTGCATTTTTACAATCTTTGTTATCAGCTTCTATTTGTTGCAGTCTATCTTCCCTTCATTTTGTTTTTAATGTCACTAATGTCACTAATAATAATAATAATAATAATATAAGTTTGCTGCAAATGCTACCAGAATGGCAAGGACCTGGTCGGCACTGACTGCCATCCGAAGTTAAAACTAAAAAAAATTATAAATTACAAAAGTTAAAGAATTTAAAAGTTTGAAACGAAGACGATGGCTCGGCTGCAGAGGATGGGTTGATGGTATTGGGTTTGGGTCACGAATGCCTTACCACCAAGGTTAGACCTACCAAGGACACAGTGGTCCCCGATGGCATCGCCAAACGTGTGGGACAAGTGGGGGGAAAAGCCGGATGTAATTGTCAACATTTCTAAAAAAAATAAAAATAAAATAAGCAAATAAAATTATCGTAGGTTAAAGCTTGGCCAAAGCCAATTGTCAATCTTAATAAATATTAGTATTAAAAAACGCTTAAGCGTATAAAATACGGATGTAAGCCTTAAAAAACTTAAAGCCCTAAAGGAACAGATATTAGAAAAAGACATGTAAGCCATCAGCGTCGCTCTAATACGTGTAAAAGAAGCTCCAGCGACCCAAAAAACAAGCCGGAGCTTCTTTTACACGTATTAGTGCGACGATGATGGCTTACATGTCTTTTTCTAATAACTGTTCCTTTATGGCTTTAAGTTTTTTAAGGCTTACATCCGTATTTTATACGCTTAAGCGTTTTTTAATACTAATATCCCTTATTTTTTTTTCGTGTTTTAGCAAGAATAACACAGACAAGAACACTGTAATCACCTTAAAATAACTGTTATAAGAGAGTCTTTTCCATGGCTAATTCGTTTTATACTGCGAAGAGTGACTTTTGCACCCAATTTCATGTTTTTAGCTTGATCTATAAGAATTTGTTGCCCAAACCCCTGGGAGGCATCACGAGGAGGTTCTGGGCCGGGAGGGGGGCACTGATGGCACTTTAGGTATTTCATTGGGGTCCATGGCTGGTTCGATTTTTACTGTTAAGAAAGACTTGTGTACCAAATTTATGTTTTCTGCAAAATTTCTGCAAAAATTTGTTACTCCACTTAATGATTATGCCCAGTGCTCTACAATAATAATTGCTCTGCCGACGCGAATACTGCAGTAACATCAAAATCGTGTTCAAAAGGCCCTGATCGGTGTTAATACCTACATTTTGAGCTGTACAAATTGAAAATTGGTTCATTAGTTCGATCTCTAGGTGAGAGCAAAAGTTCTAACCCATTTGGCTTTCCGTGTCAAGAATATTGTAGTTACATTAAAATAGCATGCGAAAGGCCCTAGGCCTTGTTCATACCTACGTTTTAAGCTATAGAACTTCAAAATCGGTTCTGTGGTTCGATCTCCAGGTGAGGACAAAGAGTCCCAACAGCAACATTAATGATTTCTGCCCAGTGCTCTACAATAATAATTGCTCTGCCGACGAGAATACTGCAGTCACATCAAAATCGGGTTCAAAGGGCCCTGGTCGGTGTTAATACCTACATTTTAAGCTATACAAATTGAAAATCGGTTCATTGGTTCGATCTCTAGGTGAAAGCAAAAGTTTTAGCCCATTTGGCTTTCCGTGTCAAGAATATTGTAGTTACGTTAAAATAGCCTGCGAAAGGCCCTAGGCCTTGTCCAGACCTACGTTTTAAGCTATAGAACTTGAAAATCGGTTCAGTGGTTCGGTCTCCAGATGAGGGCAAAGAGTCCCAACAACAACAACTACAACAACAAGAAATGGCCATGCTGTGGACGCCGAACGGTTTGATTGTTGTCATTAAAATTAGTAAGGCAGTGAAAGAGTTACGACACGACCCCAAATACCGAATTTCGTTGGTCTATGTCAGTTCTGGGCGAGACTATAGGAGTTCAAAGTTTGACGTTTAACATGGAAGTTCATGCTGAGGCTTACATAAAAATAAAGTGAAGTAAAAACATAGGTTGTGAAGTTGTAACCGGATTAACACACAGCATAAATAAAACATGATGGTTTAAAACAAAAGATATAGAACAAGCAGGTATAAGAAATAAAATCCGCACCGAGCAGAGCTGCAGCGCACACCGTGGGTCAAGCTCGACAAAACTCTGAGAGGTCGACCATCCTGACCAATCTCCTAAAGCTGGCCAGAGAAGGTGCCATGACAACCTCCCATGGCAAATGGTTCCAAGGATCCACAACACGATTACAAAAGAAAAATTTACGGGTGTCAGTCCTAGAGCGGTCGACCACCAGCTTCAGTGGATGGCCTCTAGTCCTCTCACAACCACGAATAACAAAAAACTACCGGCATCAACATCAATCAATTTAATTAAAAGTAGTTAAAGACATAACTACTTCCAAGTACGAGTCCGTTAGCATATTAGCTGTTTCTTTAGTTAAAAGCAAGAGTTTGATAGGTTAACATTTGGATTATATTTTCTTTAAACACTACGTGTTATGGCAGTAGTCCGTTGATACTTTGCTAGATGGCACCACCTGCGAGGCCTATATTTGCACTAAGTAGGCCCAGTATTCTTGGGTGAGTTAGCAAGTATTTACTACAAACAGAGTCAAACTAGGTCAAATATGCAAAACAATTTTTTGTCTAAAGCCCGGAATGATCAGAAAACCGTATGTGCTATCTCCCTCTGCATCTCCATATTGCATCGGCATATCAGTAAGTTTCTCCCCCAGCATATTTTTATGTAGGAGTTTCCTGGAGTTCCATGCTCTCCTAACCGATCCACTAATTCACTAGTCCACTAATTCAACGAAAGTTTGCTGTCATAAAAAAAAATGCATGATATCCGTGATGCACTATACGCAAATACAAGCAACAAGAAAAGTGATATTTTTCAAATTATTAAAATACAGTTACCGTATTTTCTCTATCGCCTGCAGGTCTTTATTTGATGCAGGTATTTATTTAACGCTGGGTTTCTTTTTAACGCTCAGTGTTTATTTAAAAAAAAGTGTCATAGGCAATAAGTTTTAGGAGAGAAGTTCCATGGAAGAGAACTTCATGCTAGGGAGCTAAGTTCACCCAATCGCACCTGGGGTATCACTTGTGATATTATGATCATTTCGTGCACTTCGGAAAAATTTCTTGGCGTATTAATTTAACTACATTCGTCTCAGTTACGATTAACCCTTTTTAACACAACCATTTTAATAATTCCTTAAAATGTAGAAGCATTATTTTATAGTGCTGCAATTCGTTGAATAGATAATGTTCCTGTCATAATATGGGTGGTTGACACTCCTCATCCTTTATACTCTCTTGGTAGCCCAACAGTATAAGCAAGTGAACAATTACTTACCTAATAATCGAAGTACTAACCCCAACTGAAACAAATAAAAAGAAATAAAGGATAGTTTTGTAGTATAACTGTTTAAGTACAGAGTACTTGTTTTGCCAAAAAATTAATTCATAGTTTTATACTTACCACTATGCCGAGAATTGGAATAGAATCCCACAACCATTGACCTATGAAACAGAAAATATATTTATAAGCAGGACAAAAGCCAAATGGACTCGATTGGGCCAAATTGGGCCAAACTGGCTTTCTGTCCCCTTATTTCACGCTTTAATTATGTGTCCCTTTCTGTTCACTTGGTATGTGATGCACAGACAAGCATCCCACCAGTGCTGATTGGAAAAGTGTATATGTGTACGTGTTAAATGCTGCCTATGGATGTTTCCTTTCGGCCATGTCATTATGGCTGGGCGGTAGGACTTCCGGCCTTTGGTTTCAAAGGTCGTGATATCGATTCCCCGCTCAGGCGGTCGACATTTAAGACCAAAAGGCAACGTAAATAGGTTTGCGTCTGTATTTATATAACAGTAAATATATAGCATAACATAAGGCATCCTATTAAAAATAAACTTTATACAGTAATACCACATTATGCACTTATCCTTCATCCAAGTAGCGAGCTACGAATTGGAACTAATAAATCACTTCTTAACTAAAGTACATCTGTAGCCCACTTCGGTATTTTTTATTTATGATTTACGTTTTTGGAGTACAGCTATTTCTGTACTTAACATCATCCACACTAGCACTATTATGCAATAGCGTTGTGAAGGGCTAAAGATACAACTCCATTTACGCGAAGCCTTTCAACTATAGACAACCAAGATCCCCTCCTATAGTTTGTTCCACATTATGCTTTCAGAAAACTGACTGTGTGACGCCACGTTTCCTGCCGCCACGAGTACAAAAAACATGACAATATCCCACTCGTAGACTGTAACAGTAACTGTGTAGACTCTACAAGTGTGATATTAACAAGTTTTTGCATTCATAGTGCAAGGAAACGTGGCATCACACAGTCAGTTTTCTGAAAACATAATGTGGAACAAACTCTAGCTTGCCACGTCAGTGCGTATTAACCAACGACTTTCTCGCTCACCGAAAGCTAGTTGCTACTCTATAGTTATTTAATTGCGATGAGTTTCCAGTTTCTAAATGCGGAAAATGAATGTAGAATTAAATAATTCATTATGGAAACAACGATGATAAAGTAAAAAGTACAACACTAATTTTAAACATTGCCATTTCTCACTATTTCCAAAATTTGCCAACTCTCGCACAAAGAAGATCTTCAAGCGGTGATCAAACACTGTTGAAACCATAGTGTTTGATCACCGCGTGAAGAATTGATCGCCGCAGGAAGAATTCAAAGTTCAACATGCACTCATTTCGGATTTTTGGAATCGAAAACAAACCATCGAATGCTGGGATTCAGAAATCAGTCGGCCATTTTGTCCTGCAGTAGGAAGTGTTTTGTTGTTGGCATAAATCGTTGCTGTCATGCTACGTGCATCATACTACGTATGTCGAGGCAACAGGAGAGGATCTCTGTCCGCATGGTTAACATGGTTGCTGCTAGGTATAGACAAGTCGAATACCACATGCTCCGGTAAAGTGAGAAGCAACCAGCGAATTTAGTATCAATTAAGTAAAAGTTAGAGAGCGAGAAGATCTACGTTGTGAGATCTTTATGCAAATGTGCCCTGGTATGACTATTTCTCTAGCTATTCTCGCTGGTTCCGCGTACTTTTTTTGAATGGTGAAGAATAAAGGCGTGCATCACGACTCACGATTTTCCTTATACGCTTGCCATTTCGCGGCCCAGATTATTCAATACAGATGTAACCTTGTGCTGAGTGTATGCCAGCCGATTTGGCATTCCGTCGTATTTATTCTTGATTTCACGCTTTTTTTGTGTTCCGTTCTGTTCACTTGGGGTGTGGTGCGCAAACAAGTGTCTTTCCAGTGGTTTTATATATGTTAAATGCTGCCTATGGCCGTGTCAGTTTGGATTAGTGGTTGAGCATCGGCCGTACGACTCAAAGGTCGCGGGTTCAATTCCCGCTCAGGCAGTCTGACATTTAATTCCAAAAGGCAACGTAAATAGGTTTGCATCTGTATTTATTTACCATTAATCCATTAGATTTATGTCCGTTTTTGCTAAACATCGCTGACCAACAGATCAAGTGCAGGGATAAGCACTGGGCTTGTTTATCGTCGCCATGCGTGATTTTTTTGCGATGTTTGAGGGGGAGGGGGTTTAAAAGCCTCCCCCATCGCCTGGTTGTCGGTATTGCCCTGGGTGTATGTACCAAGTAGGAAGAGAAAAACAAACCTGATTCATCTAAACGCAGCAACGGATAAGAGTGTAATTGCAAAACTCTTTCACATCAGCAGGCGACTGTGCTGCAAACGCCGTTTGCCAACCAAGTAAATACCGTATCGAATCCCACGACTGCTTAGGACTTTTTAAAAATGTTGTTAAAAAGTCGTCTAATGATTCGAAAAGGACACATTTGTAAAATGCGCAATGATCTAGCTTTATATTCTTGCAGCTTGACATGACAGCTTGACTTTAATCGTGATAGGGAAGATGTCAACGCCACCGGAATCTGTGACATCGAACGTGTAAATGCCTGCACCGTATAATCCGTGACAATAAGAAAAATAATTTATTCTTACGAAACAGTCTGTCCCCCAGTCGCTTCTGAACTCACATTATTGTCAGTTTTTGTTGCAAGCCGGTGGAGCTAAACCGGTGTTAAGTTGGAATTTCTGATGATTTCTAAAAAATTTTATATATTTTTTATTGCTGCGAGAATGCAAAGCAAGATCGTCGCGTAATTACACCCTAACGAGGATAGCGCGTGGATTCAGCTAGAGAGAACGAAAAGAGAGATAAAGAGAACCGGTTTACGATATACATGTCAAAACGTTCATTGTTAATAATAATTGTTAAAGGGGGTAAGTATATAAAGTAATGCGCGCCTTTCAACGAGAGAAAATATAAATAAAACTGGCAATCCTTTGACCGGCTCGTTCATGAAGCGGTTTTTTTTTCTGTGTATCAAGAGTGTCGGTACCCAACCCTTGGTAGTAATTATTACATCCTCAGTGAGACGTACTGACACTTAGTGTCATTGTTTTATTGTTAGGAATTGACTGTATTGTTGAGGCAGTATACTGTTAGTTGTTAGCAAACATCATTTGCGAGCGCCCAAGATGATATCTAAAACACAGCCCGCAAGGGTGAAAGAACCCGCCAAGTTTCAGCCAATCACAGTAGTGATATCAGACCAAAAATGGCTGCCACCAAGTTGCTACATTAGTTGCCAAGCTAATCCCACCGAGTATTAGATCAAAGGTTAAATCAAAAACCTGACCATTGCAATGGTTAAGTTTTTTATTTAATGTCTGAGGCCATTCGGCCATTACCAGCTGCACGCGGTCTGCCACTCCTTCCATGAAAGACGGGTATACGAAAGAATTGGTTGCTACGACCTCTAGTAAGCCATAAACGTTCTTTTTCGTTAACACATCAACCAACGAAGAAATCATGATCCTCTCAAGAGCCAGCCGACTAATGCCACTATCCCTTTCGTCGACTGACTACCCCACCGACTCGTCTTTCATCGCATCATCCTCCTAATGATCAGCATGAAAACGAAAGCATCCTTTACACTGTTTCAGTACTACAGCAGCAACTGAAAACGAACTCCTCTTTCGTTAACCAACACGTAAGACCCCCTGACTGCCGCATTCATTTTCCTGATGAACCAGCTGTCGAAGACTCGTCTTTTGGATCTTCTCAAGACTGTAGTGAATAATGTACCGGACTGTTTTCTATACAAACTTTCTCAACAGTCTAATGTGCCAATAATTAATCGAGGATTAGCCACCGGCTTTGTCTTTCGTTTTCGTGACTGCAATTAGCAATGCTCCTCACAAACTTACTGTGCCATGGTGGCGCCATCGTAGGAAGAGGAGAGCCACTAGAATTGGATAAGGATCCACCACCGTCTCGCCCTGGTCGTGAGTCAACATATTTCAAGCCTTTTGGTGATGGTGCAACAGATGTACGAAATTTCGACACCTACCCCAATCGGAATTTTTAACAGCTGAATTTAAAATGGATTTTTGAACTGCTCTTTTTCTACCGAAGAAAGCTGAAATTCCAACCCACGTTTTGTTTGACAACGGCAAATGCCTTCGTTTCGGACTACGCGTTGCCTCTCCGGCAACACAGCAGTAAATGCTTTATGTGAAAAGCTATCCACCAGCCCAACTCCCGCCGAAGTTAAGCAACTTTCAACTCTCATCTTTCAGCTCTTTCAAAAGACCTGATTTGCAACATACCACTCCGTGAACTGGATCACCAGAGCTTTATTCAACAATAATCTCGTGATGCGTGACATAGCACTTCAAACCGCATCGAACATTAACGAATCAACGAAAATATCAGTTACAGAACCAGCCTATCCACGAAACTGACACTCTCTTTCGTGGACTGATCCCAACTTTAGTAGCTCCACACCTTGATGTCTCCAGATAACCCAAGGAGAATCAGCATAAGCCCTGCAACCTTGCAATAAGCCTTGCAACAAACCTTGCATAAGCCTTGCAACAAGCCTTCAAGCCCTTCCTACCCCAAAACAGAGACAACTGGCCAAAGCCGAAACCTCAATCAAATCCCAACGGCAACCAAGACTGCTGCCTTGAAATCAACCAGTCCTTTCGTCCCAAACCGTTCCACAAAACGAAAGGACGAAACTGCAGAAGCACTACCCCCTGATAGATGGAGCCGCTATTCCTCTCCAGAAGGGAAAAGCAGATCCCGCAAAGACCAATGACGCCATTTGGCCATCCAATTTTCCAGTGGTAGCATGCCTCCGTCATTTTCTCCATTTCTGGGAAAAGTAAACATTCAACCCTCTAAATACTCTCAACCATCCAAGATGGATTCAACCCAACGTTCACCACCAAGCCACCACCAATGCCTCTCAGGAAGACCGGGGAGCACACATAGCCAATCACAAGACATCTGGACTCTAGTCACAACAGAATTAAGACCACATCAACGTTTTAGAAATGAAAGCTGTACTGAAGGCCCTTCAGCACTTTCAACATCTAGTCAAAGGGAAAATTGTCCAAGTTCAAGCAGGCAATACAACTGCAGTAGCTTACATTCGGAAAGAGGGTGGAATGAGGTCTCACAAACTCCAAGAAGTAACCTTGTCTATAGTCCATCTCTGCATAAAACTCAACACAATCATCCTACCACTCCCCATCCCAGGCAACCAGAATGTGAGTGCAGACTCTCTTTCTCGCTAGAAGCTTCCAACAGGAGAAAGACTCTCAAGAAATCCATCTGCGAATAACTCTTCAACATTTGGGGTACCCCAATGACCGACCTATTCACCACGAGGCACAATGCCAGACTTCCTTATTTCATCCCAGTGCCAGACCAACAAGCCACGGCAGTAGACACATTGACCCACCCTTGGATGAACTCTATGCCTACCTATTCGCTCTGTTCAAGCTGTTCCCTTAAGTCCTAGAAAAGATAACTCAGTCTCAATGCCTTTTGCTACTGATCGCTCCAAACTGGCCATCAGCAGCATGGTTCCCTGAACTTTAAGTCTCATAATTGACACTCCAAGAAGTCTTCGCCCAATACAGGATCTGCCATTACAACGAAAGGGTCCCAAACTCCACACAAACACCAGTGCACTAAACCTTCACAGGAAGCTACTGTCGTCAAACTCATCAAAAAGTCTGGAATTCATGAACAGCAAGCAACTCGCATTGCCAGTAACGCCATTAGAAACTCGATCAACAGAATCTACGACAGCCACTGGTCAAAATAGTTTCATTGGTGTGACAGAGGGAAAGTCAATTTTGTCAACCTCCCTCTACCAGAGCTACTGAGATTCCTCAACGATCTCTTCAAGGAGAGATTAAAGGGATCAACAGTTCTGGTTTACCGGTCATCACTGAACTCTGTCTTCAAGGCTGCAGATAGTAACAGCCTCCTCGACGACTACCACATCTCCTCCTTAATGAAATCATTTGAAATGGAACGACCTGCAACTTACCGCATCACCCTGATTGGAACCTATCTACTGTCCTTCAATCATTGACGAAACCACCTCACGAACCCATGCTAACTTGCCAAATGAACACCCCACTAGAAATACAGTGTTCTTAGTTACCCTTGCAGCAAGCCTTAGATGCAGCAAAATTCAAGTCTTATCCAGCCTTCTGCGTCTTCACACCAGACAATTCGTCCGTATCTGTAACGTCAAGAACCGATTTCAGGACAAAAACCCAGAAACCCTGTGAACGAACCAAACCAATTGTTATCCCAGCTCTATCAAAAATCACAGGAGATGAACCTGAACGTCTCTTATGCCCAATACGTGCACTTCGTTACTACATCACGAGGACCGATAAAAACGAAATTTGCAGAAGCAGAACTCAACTATTTTTATGCTTCAACAGAGGCTTCGGTGAAACCTCAGCAGGCAGCATCGCACAATGGATATGTGAAACCGTACATACATGCATACTAAGGTCAAAATGTAAATTGTGCTGACGACGACATCAGAGAGACGGCACACGAATTGAGGGCAATCACAGCATTACGGACATTCCACAACTTGATCCCGATTCCGGACATCCTAACACCAGCATCATGGCGAAGCATTTCCGTTTTCACCTCACACTACTTCAAGGAGATGACGAAGCAAACCAATGGATTAAATCGTCTGAGCCCTAACACAGCAGGCAGATGTGACATTCAGCTCCCTTAAGCACTAGAAAACGGAAGCAACTCCACCTTCAAGACGGAAGCAAAATCTTCATCTTTAACAAACGGCCCTTTTCAGGGCCACCACATTTTGCCAAAAGAGAGCCAAATTCGACTATTTTTATGTTATTTAAATAAAGTGCGAGTTTGATAAGCTTTTGAATGCAAAAGTGTAAATGCAAAATTCACAGGTTATGTATCTTTTCCAGCGGCAACAAGAAACAAGATTGTGCCGGCCCCCTCACTCTGGGCCGGCTGAAAATTGCTTTTTTTGCCTATGAAAACATACATAAGGCAAACCCGCCCTACCTCCCCTCTTGATCACTCCCTGACAAGTATCAAGAGGAGAAATGATCTGCCTATCGCACAAAGGCGCTTTTATAGAGTCGACTGCGCCCACGCATGCACAGTTGGGGTTACGCAGCTGGCTACAAAAAAAAAAAAAAAAAAACCTACAGGGAAACACAGCATTGCAACGAACGAATGCAAAAATTCACAAGTTATGTATATTTTCTTAGGCAAAAGAAAAAATTTTGCCTAACATAAAGCCGTAAGATAACAACCATACGTTGAGGAGAATGGAGAAGACAGTTCGTTTGAGGTTGTTGGGGGTGGGTGGGGAAGGGCGGGAAACCCTTCTGGGCCCACAGTAGTTAATTTGTTAGCATATTTACCTGCGTCTAAGAGAACATTGGAACACTGAAAAGAAAAATAGAAAAATATATATGTACAATTATATCTTTCAATAAAGCTGCAAGGAGTGTACTTAACTAAATGAATAACTATTTTGAACATAAATACTGCAAGTTTAAAAAGTAAATGGTCAGAACACTTGTGCAAACTTTTCTCAACGTTCATAATATATATCTGTGAGCGCTTAACAAAGACCTAGTAATAGTAGGAAAATCAGTGTACACGCAAATCAGACTGAAAAAGCCTTTTAAGATTAAAAAAAAACATAAAAAATGTACAGAATTGGTACGATTTCATTAAAAAACTCGAGAGTGTGCTAAAAGTTAAACAAAAGGTTGCATTTTGTTGACAGTTTCCAAGCCTTAAATTCCAGCTGTAAAGTACGTCATTGTAAAGTATAAGAATACGTTAAGCTTCAGAGCTGCAACTACAATTATGGGGCCCGAGGCAAACCAGAGGAACGGTGTGTGGGGGGAGGGGATCTCCATTGAAATAAATTTAAGGACTTTTTTTCTTTTAGGTATTTTTCTTTTAGCCTGCCTTTATTTGTATTTCCGTCTTTTTCATATGATGACTGTACTGTTCGAGGGCCCCAAACTGTGTCTCTGGGGCCCCTCCACCAGAATGGGACACGGGGCAAGCCGACTCTGCCCCCCCCCCCCCCCCCCCCCCTGGTCAAACTACGGCCCTGCTACGTTTCCATCGCACGGTAACCGAAGCCCAGATACCACAGTTTGCCAGTTCTGTGTGAGCAAAATTTGGTGAACCGAAAAAGATCTTCGCACTGGTAAACTAGAGGACTGTGGGGAAAAAACTAACCAATCAGGTTCAAATTAACGGGTTCCCAGTTTTGTGTAACGCCCGTATTAACTGATAACCAATTTTAATTATAGTTTAAATATAAATGGGTGATCAATTGCTCACAGCGTGTGGGGGGGGGGGCTGTGGGTGGACGTCAGCACGAAGTTACGTACACAAATACGTGTCTTATAAACATAATTACATCTGAATCCTCTAAATCTTGTTTCATAACTAGGGATTCCCAATTTGCGTTTTCATACTTCTATTCTTCTTGGTTCGATTCCCGGGTCTTGTCCATCCGACGATGTTATCCTCTTTCCAAATACCAATCCAACGATCAGGTAATGCTCCGGCAAGGTCTTTCGAGCCTATAGTTCCCGGTGCAGCGGAGCACCATCTTAATGAAAATAACGCTTGGCTGCCTATTTTCTGGTTGTGGGATCACGAATTGTTCAAGCAAATCTTGAACTGACGTTGAACAGTTATGGAAGAATGATTCGGCCAACCACACAACCACTGTGTTTTTTTTTTTTCAATGGGCTACGTCATTTTTGATTCTACCACGAATGATGTACACTATGTTAATGTGATCGTTAAGTACGACACTACCAGAAAAAAAAACTTTTTGAGTCAATCTACAAAGTGTTGAAAATCGCTTGTTTCTATCTACAACCACTGATTTTTAAAATTAGTTTTAGTAAGCAGTCTTTGGGTATCTAGGACGGCCAAAGTAAGCACAATATACGAATTAATATATCCCTCAGAAACTGCAGGCAAATCCCTTGGTGCCCTGTACATGTGACTGGCTGAATTAACAAGCGTGTTTATATATGAGATTACTCCAGTCTTAAACTTTCGTACACTTATTCACCGTTTGGTAGAACCAAGGGACGATAGATAGATACAGTTAATATCTGGATTATTTTTCCCCTACATGCAAGATACTACAGCAGTAGTTAGTTGACACTCTGCTAGATAGCTGTACTTGCAATTAGGCCTATACGTAATTAGGCCTATTTTCTTTTTTAAACTGAAAGTCTCAGTGAATATTCGCTAAGCAAAGTTACTACGGACAAACTACGTAAAATATGCAATTAATTCTTCACTTAGAGAACCCCTCGCATCAGGAAGTATCAGCAGGTGCAATCAGCAGAACTAGGGATTCTCTCCCTAGCGTGCATACGGTGGAGTATCCTGCAGTCTAAATTATAACACATACTGGCTCCTGTATGAAATTCTATAAGCCAATTTAAGACATAAAATTCCCGTATGAGGACATGTTAATGTCCTTACAATAGTGAACTTTTGGTACGTGGTTGAACTACGAGAAAAGAGTGGCAACACTTTAAATTTCTGGTAAAACATCTAAATCGGAAATCGAATCCGGTATATAATCGAATTTAAATTAATCTTGGAGGTAGAGGCTAATAATCCTAAAAAAGACATCCGAAAATGGAAAGATTCAAATTGGGATGCTTTCTCACCCTTTTTAGCAGTTGGGTAATTTTATCCTCCAACTTGAAATGGAAAAATTTATTTCCGAACGATGATTATCCGGTAGTACTCCAATTTATAGGCAGATCTTATCAATCTTCAAACTTGTTCGACTAGAAAACCTTCAGCTGTGTCACTATACGTGTATTTAACACGTAAAAAAATTATTTTTAAGGATAACAAACTGTGTAACACTCCTGCAGTTATGGTTTCCAAACACCGACGTCATTTCAATATTACAGATATATTCGGGGTTCATGATGGCATTTTGTTGTAGCCTAATAAGGTTCGCTACTTGATTTTAAAAGCCCAAAATACCAGCTACGGCAGTTTGATTTTGGTTTGTATTGCCCTTATGAAAATACACATTACCTGATTTTAGCATTGTTCTTCTTTTACTGTGCAATCTAGAGATTAAAGTTCTTTGTTCTTAGTCCGGTCGGTGTCTGTGCCTTCTACGCATGTGTAGCCTCCGGCTATATAAGCCCAGACGTAAGACGTTGCTTCATCTATCATTCCTATAAATGTCCCAGTGATGACACAAAGGGGAGGAGGGTGGGAGTTAGGTAATGTATATTTCATAAAGGCAATAGAAACCAAAATCAACCAGCCGTAGTTGGTATTTTGGGCTTTCTTTGTGACATGAAAATATCTATTACCTGATTTTAACATTCCACAGACCTTGTCAAAGGTGGCGGGTGCCACTTGACGGAGTCCCCTAGGGTAGCTCGCCGGTTCCCCAGAAAGACAAGTCTTTGCGGACCATCAAAATCAGTAGGAGGATGGAGATTATCACGCTTAAGGAGTGTATTCAAAGCATTCGCTTGGTGGCCACGAATTGACCAATGCGATACAATTCATCCGCTTGAGCCCACATATCACATAGAAAGCGAGACGTGAACACGGTTGGGTGTTTCCAAGACGCAGCCTCCATAATGCCAGCAATTGGAACGATGCTGTGGTGAGCCCAAGAAGTAGAGATGGCCCATAGTTCATGGGCGGTGACTCGAATTTCTTGGAGGGAGGCATCAAAGAAGAGGTGGACATCGGGTGCCGGGTCGTGAAGGGGGACCGTCTTAGTAGTGTACTGGACGTCCATACATGTCAGAAGGGTCAGTAGGGGAAAACTGCGCAGGCGCGCTCACTGCTAGGAACCGGCAAGTGGCCGGGCAGTCGCTTCGTCGATGTGAAAGTGGTGTAGATGTTGCACCATCCATCTGCCATATGGGACGAGCAGAGCCACAGAATCTAGTGAACCGATGAGGGAATTGAGTTGTGTCTGCATAAAGGTGGGCGACCGTAGGAAGGATCAACTCTTTTGGCTTAAAGATGACACTGTCTGGCGAGGGCATGACGATTGCTTGAGTCAAATCGAACGCTACGTCGAAAACACAGAGAAGGAACCAAACTGGATTTGGGGAAGTTGATTCTGAAGCAGAGACGATGTAGAAGGCGTAGTGTGAAATCCCTGTTAGACAGCAGTTGGAGCCAGTCTTGATGAGGACGTATCCAGTCGTCCAAATAGGTGTCGGCACGCACTTCGTTCTGGTGAGGAAAGCCAAAACTGACTTGAGAACGGGTGTGAATACTCGTGGTGCTGTGTTGAGTCCAAATGGAAGGTAGGTGAACTCGTAGACCGTTCTGTCATATAACAAACGGAAGAGGTGGCGAACTGATGTGTAGAGAGGCATGTGAAGATAGGCGTCTGCTAGGTCGATGGAGACTGCCCAGTCGCCTGGAGGAAGAGAGTGTTGTATGGATTCGACACTCACCATCTGGAAGTGAGGATTCCTGATGAACTGGTTCAAAGGTCGAAGATGAAAATGAAACGGAGATCGCCTGTCTTCTTGGGGCAAAGAAAAATTCTGCTCTAGAATCCCGGCAGCTTCTGATTGGGAGCAGCACGAATAGCGTGTTTTGCTAATATGGCCGCAACTTCGGCCAAAAGTGGGTTAGCTTCCAGCCAAGGAGGGGACCGCACTGGAGGCTGCCAGTAAAAGGAGGGGAGAAAACCTTGGGATACGATGGAAAGAACCGTAGTATCGGTAGTTATTTCTTGCCAGGCCAGGAGGAAGAAGCGAAGGCGGCCGGCTACCAGTACAGGCAATGGGTAATTGTCAACGAGAAGATCTGGACCATTGCTTTGGTACCATGGAGGTTCGGTGACCACGGCAATATGGCGTTGAGCTACAGCCGTAGGGGCGACTGCAACTGTGCCCCTGTCTCTTGTTCGGAAAGGACAACCGAGCGCCCCGAGGCAGAGAGGCCAGACAAGGTTCTGGACAAGTAAAGGAAGAGTCCAGCTGTCCTTAGGGTCGGCAGGTCCCGCTGGTCCATTAGGCCGCTGCCGTCGGAGTCCCTTGGTTTTGTAGGGCTTCGGCTTTCGTGTGTTGTCCAGGTGAAGGGCAAGCGTAGGAATAAGCCCCCTGAAGAGAGTGTCAGTCTCATGAATCGGCTGAATCATGTCTGGCTTGTTGATAACCCCATCGCAAAGCAAGAATGTGGAATTATAGAGTGCCCACGTCAGCCATTTCATGGAGTGGATGGTTGCAAAGCAAGCTTTGCGAAAAACTTGGGTAACTAGCAATGCAATGTCCTTGGTCTCATCTGGGGACAGATCCATGGAGAGTTTTTTGCATAGGACATTGGCGGTTGCATTGAGGACATCTGCTTGCGAGGCCACTCGAAGGCTGAGACGCAGGAGGCAGTCGCTGTTGCGTAGGACCACGGAGGGGAACGAAACACGACGAGGGAGATATAAAGAGGTACCAAAGTCCAACTTAACGTCGGAAGTGTGAAACTCCGACTGGGGGTAAGTGTCAAAGTTGCGAAGATTAGCCGCCCAGTAACTGCCGGGTCAAAAAAAACGATTCGCGGCCGGCACGAGGATGTGGTGGTTCCTTGTCCAGTTCCAGAGGCGTGGCGTTGCCCAAGACGAGGCCACTCATACAAAGCAACGTCGCAAGCAAGGCAGTCGACTACCCCAGGACTCGGTTTTGGTGTGGGAGCTGGTCGTGGAGACTGAGGCCAAAGTCCGTAGAGAGGCCGCGGTTCTAGCATGGTTCGGCCACCTGAGGCGATGGCTTGTACAAGAAGCAATCCAGAATTATATCCTCGACAGCCTTCAATAAGTCCGGGAGAGGGATCTAGGAACGGCCTGGTTCGATCGACTGGTCAAAGTGAGCATGTCGAGAGAGCAAATTGGAATGTTCGGTCGAAGGGGGGAGGCGACTGTCAAAGGCTGAGTCTGAGGCGTCGGAATCGACCAGTGGCAAGGGGCGATGCGGTTGGGGAAACCGGAGAGTGAAGAGGTGGATCCTGTACACTGGAGGAACCGGCTGCATCGATTGGAGACAGACGAATCTTCTTTGCTGTTGATGCCACCCAGTCGTCCGTAAAGCGGTTGGTGGCAGGGGTGACCAGGGAATTTGGCTGCTTACGGTTAAAGGACCGTACAGCAGAGTCCATAAGTTCATGAACTCTTTCTCTTGAAAGAGGTTCACTTCTAGCATCCGCTGGGACTGAATGAGAGGCTGTCGATCGCCGCGATGACCGTGAGGACAAGTCAATGAGAATGCCAAGCAGTTGGACTGATCGCTTGAGCCTGGCACTTTGAGACTTGAATTGCAGTTTAAGGTGGGAATAAATTTCCTAATAAGCGACAGGCACAGGAGTAGACTGACCGTAAGGAGACGTCGTAGCGGTGGTGATAGTCGGGCCAGCAGATCGGTCTGTGGTGGACCAATGACCGTGACCATGGTTGACAAAGAGTTTACCAGAGACGACCGAGCACTGGAGGCGGCGACCACCATTCAGGCAACAGTAGGTCAGGCAACTCAGGCAACCAGGCAATTCAGGCAACCGTAGGTCATCTGGAATGACGATAACTGGAGAGGAATGCGATCCCTGTCGAGGGAGAGGGTCCCGAGAGCACCCTTGACACGAGGCATAATGCAACTGTTGAGTGAGAATCCAAACGAAGAGCGCACAGAACACGTAGGTTAAAAAAATGCGTACAGGGATGATAAAAAGAACGCTAAAAAGCACTACGGGTTTAACTAGATAAACAGTACTTTATATTGTGAAACAAAAGTCAGAAATTGGCTTGTTCATTACCAAGATGGCAGGCTGACAGAAGTGTGGTGTTTTTACCTTGTGTTTTTTATTTGTATTTTTTTTTTATCATGTCTTTGAAAAATGAAGCCAATTTCTGACTTTTGCTTCGAAATATAAGGTACTGTTTATCTCGTTGAATGCGTAGTGCTTTTTAGTGTTCTTTTATCAGCACAGAACACGACCTGGCTAGGCTGAGGTGTAGATAAGGAAAGATGAAGCAACGTCTTATGTCTGGGCTTAAATAGCCGGAGGCTGCGCATGCTCAGAGGGTAGCGATGCCGGCTGGACTAAAAACAAAGATTCTCTAGATTGCATAGCAAAAGAAAGCGAATGCTAAAATCAGGTAATGGATATCTTCATGGAACATAGAAACTCTTTTTCTGACTGTCTGTCTGCCTCTCCAGGAGGTTTTTCAAGCCTTTTATCATATCAGGATTAAACTTACGGCTACGTGGTGGGTGCTGCCGAATTTTCACCCATATTTGAATAAGGGAAGGTGGACTGCGGAATACATCGCCATGCTGCGCAACTAAAGCTACTTAGCGGAAAAGGAAAAAGCTACGGAGCTTAATTTATTTAGAGACAGTAGCGATATGAAATAACTTGATTGCGATGCACAGAGGAATTGTGCGAAAAATCTACTTTGAAAATACCTGCAGATTATTACTACAGTATGTCAAGCATAACCACAGCTTACATAAGATTTAGAAGAAGTTTTGGGGACACTTTACGGTGTACAATGATTTTTACTTCACTTTTTTTACAGATGGATTTGGCTGGATTGTACGATTTAGCGGAAGCTCCCATCTTGCCTGTTCGATTGTGTGCGACGAAATGACGTGCCCTTCGTTCTCTATGCGATGGAAGCTGAGAGTTGTTAAGTACTATACATGCACTCATGACCTTTGCCAGTAGTTCACAAAAGCATTGAATAAAATATGTAGGACCCATTACTATTGTTTTACAGAAGGCTTGATATGATGGGTAAAGATCTTTTACATAAAAATTTTACAGATTAGGAATCAAAGGAAAAATTACATATATGCCTATTTTGCAAAGTTATTTAACTGATAGAAAATGTATAACTGCATCGAGACGGCCAGAAACTTGCAATTGATTTCGAGGTATTAAATGAACGGATAGGAAGAAATGAGTTGTACATGAGCACGTAGAAAACTTTTATTTAAACATTGCTTGCTACTTCGCACAACAAAATTAAACACAGTGAACTTTTTTTTTAATTTTTTAAAATTAAATTAAATTAAAATCGCAAAATATTTAGGACTGAATGTTTAAAAATTGTAAATTTAGTTTACATTATTGAAAACGACAGACATGCCAAAGCTGTTACAGTTTGCAGTTAGATACTATACCAAGTTTACGTAGTATCTAACTACAAATAGTAAGGTACTACCAAGTTTTGCTAGTATCTTATTACTTAAATAAAGTAAAGTACTACCTAAATAAAACAACAATACTAAATCTTGCTGGTGCTTGGATCACGTCTCAGATATGGTTTAACTGCGGATATCCAAAATAAAGCCATGAAATGACTGTTTAAACAAAAACAGTAAAGATTAAAGAAAATTAATGGTTCATTACCAAGAGCTATTCAATTCAGATTTTAAAAAATTTCAGATTAAAAAAAAATGCAAAAAATCCTGTTAAAAATGCCTCTTTGTGAAAGTCTTAAGGAAAAAGGAAATGTATCCTACACAATTCCACACTAGATTGCTAAATTGCCACTTCATATCACGAATTTTTACGAGAGCTGCAACTATGAAAAAAGAAACCAAAACGTAGAATTTTGGTGATAAAAAAACACGTGTCGTATACAGCCTTTGAGGACTGCAGTCACCAGATGCTACGACGGGTATTTGTTTATATCGTCTCACTGCAGTTTCATTTCTCGTCATTTACCAGATATTAGTGATTTTATGTATTTTTTTTCTTTTGCTGCGTCACTACACATTTTTTAAAATTAGGTCTGTTTCTGGATTATTAGTGTAATACATGCACTGAATATTGTTCTACTAGTGTGTCATTTTTTATGTATTTCCTAAAAACTGTTCAGTCCTACTGAACAAATGGTGCTACTACAATGGTGCTACTACCATGACATTCTGTGTTATTCCCCTCTCACGTAGCCATAGCAAGAATAATACTCACTGCACGTTCTTCAACTTTGCCAATACTTGCACTCACTACGAGATTCGCGATGCCCAACACGAAAATCAAACAGAAACGCAAAATGGTTGCCATTCTTTAAAAGTCGGTATATTTCTACTACCACAGCAACGACAGCTGCGAATATGTATATATGTGTGATCGCAAAGACACGTTTTCAATACATCAACTTGCGTTAGCACTAATCCCGTGAAATACATCATTGATGACCCTGAAACTCTTCCTTAATCGTATTATTGTAAAACATTAGCTCAAGGAAATAAACGATCCACGGTCATAATCAGTGATCATAACATAAATACATCATCATTCTGTCACCAGGTAGAGAATTATGTTTATGTTTCCTTAACTTAACATTGAAAAATTGTCAGTATTAATGATGATTTGCGGCCCGTTCATTAAACGAAAAACATTTCTTCCTCCTGACGTGTTGCGTTTGTGACGTAGTGACAACGTGCTTAAACAATGCATCGGTGTGAAGAATGCGTTTCCGAGATAATTCTACCCAATGTTCCTCCATTGGCTCTGAGTCGCGATCTCATGCGGCCAGTAATCGAACGAATGGCCGCTTTTTTTACGTTTGCGGAAAACTTAAGTTAAAATTTACG
>JAHWFP010216765.1:0-10186 GCA_023313725.1 Lithobius niger | reverse complement strand
GAAGAAATCGTTCATCCTCCATAAATAACCAATATGCGAATCTTTTGTCAAAATCTTTTAAGGAAAACCTGTTAGCCGAGTTACCACTTTCAGATGTGCAACACAACTTGGTTTTGCATAGGTCGTGTTCAAGCACTTTGTTTTTCAGAAAAATCTGATTGGCAGCCGATAGTGTTGCATGTTAACAAGGAGGAACGACGGATAATTATTTTTAGTTGCTCAAACCTAGATACTGGAATCTAGGTCTTAAAAGCGTTACGTCGTCGCAGATTAGTTTCGGCTTAAATACAGTGAACAGTAGTAGTAGTAGTTATAGGATATGGCCTTAAATCTTCGGTGGAGAAGGTGTCATTGCTTTTTTCTTTTGTCTTTGATATGTAAGTTGATTGTGCAATGTATGGTGAACACCACAGTTACGTAGTATTGTTAGTTATCAAGAATTGTGAGTCTTAGGACTGAGGATACTAAGATACCCATCATGTGAGTAATATTACATTTCCCTAGCACTCATGTTTGCTCACAAGTTGTCGTGGAAATGTGTCTCGTTTCTGCTAATGGAAAATATGGTCAGTAAGCTTGCAGTAAGAGATGAATAAAGCAAAATATGCACAAAGATGTTTGAAGACAAACTGAACCTCACACAAAATAAACAAGGCGGCCAGTATGAAGCTTACCAACCTAGGCAATGAAGCTGAAACAAGGCAAGGGAAAACTATGAATGCTAAATATACAAGATTTAAGTACTGGTATGGATGGTTTTTTTTTTTTATCACTGATGGGTGTAAACAGGTATCTGTAGCCACTTACAAATCCAACACCATTTTTTTCTTGATTGAATTTACTCGTCATTAATTTTTTTCTTTTCTCCCGTAGGGTTCAGTAAGTCCTCATGTTGCAGCAGGGTCTTCCCTGGCCAATGGCATGGGCCCATCTCCGCCGCCTCCATCGTTACATCCTAAGATGATGGATCATCTGTTGCACACAACACATGTTGGCACAGGAGTGGCTTGTGCAGCAAATGACTTTTTGCCTTCACGGATGCAGCCCAAGGGTAAATTCTTTGTAATGCTTAACTTAGGTTGTTCTTATGAATGAGAAAATTTGTCTGCTTTAAAATTGATAACTAGGGGAGATTTGGCACACAGCATTTTGACCTTCCAACACAATATCGCCAGCTTAAGTTAATACTGGTCCTGATTGGTTTGTCAATCTCCTTTTTATGAAATACTTGTATTTTTAAAGAAAGCAAGCCGTCAGCAGGGTTTATTTACCCTTTACCTTGTAATTTCTTTCTTTATTTATATTTTTATTTGTTTTGTGTTGTTCATAACGTTTTGAAAGTGAAGGGAATTTACAAGGGTAAAAATTTCAAAACTACGCCAAATAAAAAATTGGTTAATTCATGTAGCCATGTCAGCTATGGTTGAAGATTTAATTCACTCGAGCACAGCTTCTAATAATGGTAATAGCATCAGCATTCAGCATTCACTGAAGAAATTCACTGCTTCATATACAGTGTGTCAGCATTCACTGAGAAATATTTCCGCAAGTAATACGCATTTGATTTTGTTTAAATGTCTGTTCTACGGCACCGCTGCCTAATTGTTAGTCATTATTATTTAGTAATCAAGTGAATCCATTTGATTAAATCACTTGTGCTGTCTTTTAAATTTTCTTATGAAGCATTTCTTTTCCCTATCTATAGCTAAAAGTTCGTCACGTCACAGTTCTCCAAAAGGGAGCTCTTCTGCCAAATGCTCCTCTAGCCATCACTTGCCACCACTTCCTGCTCAGCTTTCCCTGAGCCGGGCCACGACACCGCGAACAAATAAGTCAACAATGGCTGTCTCGGGGATTACTTTTCAACAAGTGTATGCTAATCAGGTGAGTAGACTAATCTTGTCAGGTGATTAGTTAGTTGTGCTTGGGTGATTACAAATAAGGGTGAACTGTTGGCCAGTACCAGTTTAACGAAAGTGAAAAGTGAGTAGATTTACATCCCTTGTGTGCCTTGGTTAGGCGCAGGACTCAATGCGTCGTTCACTCGACTAATAGCCGGCCACTCGGACCACTGGGCTGTGCATGCTCATGATGTTTGGGGTTTCACAAAGTTCGCGTTGGTGGCAAGGTAGCAAGTCTGCTGATAATGCAATAGGATTTAGTAGAGTGGAAATAGGTTTTCCAAAGGCATTTTATTTATTTATTTTTCACATCACTGATGATGAATGATTGTACACATCTTTTCATGTGCGTACCGTATATTTCCGAATACAAGACGGTACTTTTTTCAATTTTATACCATTAAAATAGCAGCATCGTCTTATACTCGCGTTCAAATCCATAACTCGGTCAAATTTTGGCCGATTTTGACATTTGAATACACCATTTCGATCGTTTTTTTGAGAGCTATCCAATGGTGCTAATCTCATGCCAGTTGCTCAAATAGGTTTTGGAACATTTAGCAAAAACTAAATATGTATTGAAAAAGGCCTCAGGAAGCTGCCCAAAGGTTGAAGCTATTATTAAAATTTTGGGTTTCTACTTGCCATGAAAAATACATTACCCAATTATTAGCATTCTCCTTCTCTCAATGCTGTTTCAACTAGAGATAAAACAAGTTCTTCCGGTCCAATAGCTACCAAGCATCTATACTTTGCAGCCTCCATCGTATACAAGTCGAGGCGGAGCGGCAGAGCTCACCTTTTCTTTTCTAGTGACCACGCTGTTCACTTCCGGAATTACGCTGTGCTTACCGTCCGCTCCGGCACTAGCTATCCGTATCCGCCTGGAGGATGCCACGAGCAAAGGGAACGCCTAGGGAAACCCCCTTCCTCGTTCATCCGCCTCTCCTGGTCCTTCGCCTAGCGCGAATGTTGAGATCCTCGAGATCTCTACTGGACAGGACATGTTGGAGCCTCCTAATCCGCTGCTCTCGGAATCCTTTCCTCAGCAGGGCAACACGGCCACCGCATCCCCTATCCCATGCGGCTAACCGCCACCGGCGTCGGACTTTCGATCCTTATCCTCTGGGCTTGCTCGCATTAAGGAGCGTTACGCCCGACTGAAAAATAACCTCCGCTTTGTGATGGCCGCGAACAAAGAGACGCAAGGGGATATCCTTTCCCCTTTCTCGCTATCCGGCCTCGCCAAGTCCCGGCTGCTTGTCTGGATCCTCCGCCCTCCGCACGCTGCCATCCCTCGGAACGATCTTTCCTTATTTTGACCGACAAACTCGCGTCTGCGTTGCGTGCGAACAATGGGTGGATCCGTTCAGCCTAGGGCTGGGATCGGTTAACGGTTAACCGGAAACCGTTCCACGTTCGGTTACACGGATTATAAAACCCATATCCGAAAAACGTTTGATGCGGGCACCATTCAAAAACCGCGGTGAACGAGCCAAAAATAGCCAAGTGTCATCATTTAGGCCTACTAATCCAAATGCTCAAAATCAGTGAAAGTAGAAAACCGGGGTGGGTAGGGGGCAGCTTATTTACAAATAATCCGCATGGGCTTGTTGTCCCATCGAAGCTGCTTACTTTCTTCGAAACAAACTGCTGATCGCCAGCGCGTACACGAGGCAGTTAAAGACATGCTGGCCAGCATCTGCCCTCCCCGCGTCATGGAGAAGTGGACTCGTCTATACCTAGAGCGAACGGCGGGGAAGCGCCGTCTTAACACGTAAACGAAATGCGTTGCTACCCGAAAAAGCAAACATGCTAATTTTTCTGGCTCAGAATTTGAAATTAATGGAACATTAACGAAAACGTATTAAATTTTGTTGTTTTGTTTTTGGCTTACGTTGTCGTTAAGATGTAAAATTTGACATCTTGTAGAAATTTTAAAGCTACATAAAGTCAAAATTCTTGATAAAGTAAGTACTTAAATTTATCAACGTCAACTTTCTTCTAGTTTAAATCCGAAAATGCAACATGTAGTCAATAATTGTGCATGTCTTACCAAGGACTAAATCGTATTTTTTTTTCAGCTTTGTTTTTTAATAATGTATTACACAGTGGTGAAATTTTTTTTGGCTGTATTTTTTGCTGAAAACGGAAAAACGGTTTTCGTGTAACCGACCGGAAAAAAAAAACGGTTAAACGGATAACTAAAAAACCGGAAAGTACCAGCCCTAGTTCAGCCTAGCGCCGATCCTCGTCCTCAGTCCCCCTACCCAGGAGCTGCCTCCGTGCCGCGTTTCTTGGGATGGACTGCTTCGTTGCCTTCTATCGGCCTTCACCTCTCCTCCCTACAGCATTAGCTGTTGTTTTCATTGGACAGAGTACTATATCTCACCAGTCTGCGCATCCTATTGCGCCGCCCTCGTTTCGGATTTTTTCATCCTCCGCCTCCGCCCTTCGCCATCCGCATCCGCTCACTTCCATCACTCGGGACAACCGTCCCTCTTGGCCTCTGCCTGTGGCGATTCACGACTTCATTGCGACTGGATGATGGGCGGATCAGCTCGGTTACCAATATGCCTCGCCTTTGGGGTGGACCCTTTCACTACCTGCTGGTTTCTATGACGGGGGTATGATGTCTCTCCGTGACGTCTCCTTCCGCGCATTCTACTGCACGGACCTTCTTTCAGCTTATACTGTCTCCTCTTCTTATGAAGTTATCCTACCTTCCGCTGTTTTACAGCGGTTTTCTGGATATACCTTCCGTTCCAGATCCTGCACCTCCGTTCCTCGGACGACCGTTTCGCCATCCTCCCATGATGATGTTTTCTTTTCTTGCACCCCCACCCAGCAGACATATGCCTCTCTCTCCTCTTCAGAAGGATTGCTTTGGCCCCTCCATTGTTCTACAACGGTTTATAGCTGCGCTAACTGCTCCTTCAATTGAGGATGGAACTCCTCCGCCCTCACAGGGTTTACCACCATTATCCCTCCTTCATCGGAGGATTTTCCGTCCGCCGTTCCTTCGGAACAACTGCCATGCCAACTTCCCGCCCCCATACCTTCCCTCTGGACAGGCGGTCGTTCATCCTACCTTGCCCTCTGCTTCAAGGCTTTGCCTCGGCCTCCGCCTCCGGACTGCCATTGTACCTCATTTTGATCACGGTTCCCTCCGCTCCGCGGGCGAACGCTTCCTCTACGCTGTGGGCGGACGCCTCCCTCCGCTACCTCTCTCCACAAGTCTATCCTCAATAGCGGATATGCTTCAAGGCCTTGTTTAGGTGATGACATCATCCCGACTCAACCTCCGCGGCATCTTCTCTCCAGCCCTCGCCTCGGGGGCTACTGTTGTATCTTCCTTCCATTGCGGTTCCCTCCGCTCTGCGGGCGGACGCTTCCCTCCACTACCTTTCTCTGCGGATATAAAAGTAGACTTGGCATCCCCCAGTCCCAATTTGGCCTCCTCCTGCGGCGGTGCTCCAAGTTTTTTATCATCCTTCCGACTCACCCAAGTCTCCCTTCTGAGCCTCCGCATCCTAGAGTGCTCTCCTTACTGTCCTATGTCGTCTTGCCAAGGATAACAGCTGCCTTCATTCCTACTTGCTCCCGCCATCCCCGCGCCGCCGGTCTGTGTCGTCACAAGTCAAACAACAATTGTCACCCTTGGTTTCTTTAACTGCTGTTGCTTACTCATCCCTCCGTCAACACCGTCTGTTCGTCCGCTACCTGACGTGTGTTCTATCTTCCTGCGTCCCTTCGCCACTGCGGACGGGAAACTGAGACACCCGGATAGACAACTCCTCACTCACCCCCTTCTCTGCAAGAGGATCCCTTCATCCGCTAATCCAGGACGAACACGCCTTACCTCTGTTGGACCAAGACAGGATGGCTCCCATCTACCTACTTTGGGTTTGCCACATCGCTCCCATTGGCAGGTCTTCAGCCTACCACTCTAATTTTAGAGCAGTTTTCCTCAGCTCAACCGGATACACCCCGTCCCTTTCACTCCACTCCGCCTCTGTTTCGCAGATCGTTACACCTCCGCCTTCGACCACCGAGTCATCCGCCTCAGTACATCATGATCCCGTCCGCTTTGTGCCTACAAGGCCTTCTCATTCATCTTATGGAATTCTCCGTCCCTTTAAGGCAAGACTGTTTCTTTGGGTCTCCCATCGGCCCTCCGCCTTCGTCGTCCTTCATTATGCTTCCCCTCACACCTTCTTCTGAGCGATGTGCTCAGCCACTGTCCTGCCGATACCTCCACCAGGCAGTCTTCCAGACAAAGATCCTACCACCGCTGCAATTGCACAGGGTTCACCCTCGCTACCTGCTCCATCCGCACGCATCCTCCACAGCAGGGTTGCTCTCGTCATGTACATCTCTTCATACGACTCTTGCTCGACGGACAAGCCGCCTTCCCATAGGACATCCTTCCCTTTCGCAACAGCCTCCGGTCTCTCAACAACAATGGGTCCCTCCTTATGGTTTTCCCTTCAAGTAACACTCCACTATCCTCCCCGCAAGTGCAGCTTGGTCTAACTTTCCCCAACATGATCTCGGCAATTGGCCTTCTCTCCATTATATGTCTGCGTCTGTTACGCAACACCTCTCGCTTAATCTGCCACCCTTCGCCACCGCCCTCTGCATCATCCTACCCCTCGATCCCCTACTCGGGACAACAGGGGGGGGGGGGGAGTAACTTGCCTGGGCCTGCATTCCACGATCATATCCTATTAGACCTCCTTCGTCCTCTTCCAATCCCTGCCATCCGGCTGGCAAAAATTCGTCGAACATGACCATTCCTCCCGACAAGCTATCCAGGGCGAACATCCACATTGCAACCAGCACACTGTATGGAAACCTTTGCACAACTATCAACTTCTACCTCCCTCCGCTTCCAGCGGTGTTCACTCGACCTCTACAATTACGGGCATGATACCCCTCCGCACCACCGCCATCCGTGCATCCTCCTGCACTGCCTCTTTCGGTTCCTTTTTCTTAGGTCAATCATCATGGATGCTCCTGCTGGGAACTCCCACGTTCCTGTATTGCACACTACTATCCGACGGTTGGTCGACGTCCTCCGCTTCAGCATTTGCTACCTCCCGACCTCCGCTCCTCCACAAGTGACTCGTACAGCGGCCTCATCCGTTCCTCCCATAAAGGTCCTCTCCGCCCTATCCGGGTTCTACCAATCCTTCCACCAATCCTCCGGACAGGCCGCCCTCTTATGGGTCCTCCCCTCTCGGGACCAAGGACGATTCTACCGTCCGGATCTAACTTCGGTGCGACTTCACGGGTGGCTACTATCATCCGACTCCACCGCTCCGCAGGCACTCTTAAAGACGAAGCCTCTCGCTTTACCTCCAGAATCGTGCGGTCCTCCACCAAAAAAAAAAGGGTTTCTAACAACCACTGGACATGATGGTTTCATTGATGTATTGCACACCAGGTCCAGCCAATCGATCCGCCCTTACACGATCTTCTCCGTTTCCTATCCTCCTTCTTTCACAAAGGTTTACGGGGCTCCGCCATCCTGATCTATGGGTCTGCATTACATGCTGTCTTTCAAGCCGCCGGATACACCGCTCTCCTCACAGACCATAAGATCTCTTCCCTAAATCCTCTCTTTCCCGAACCTTTGGCCTCCGCACACCTCGGCCACCTCACTAGAAGACTGTATTCCTGGTCGCTCTGCCTGCTTGCCTCTGCCGCAGCGTACTACAAGCCCTATCCGCCATGGAGCGTGGTTGTTTTCCCTGACCAGATTTTCAAGGCGTTACCTTCACTCCCGGCTCCTCCTTCAGAGCAAAGGCCCAGAAACCTACTAAACGAACACATCCTTTCATAATACCATCTCTAACCAGTGTCCTTCGGGATAATCAAGAAAGAACTTTGTCCGGTGCGAGCCGTCCGTTTTTATCTAAGAGCCTCCCGTCCCATCAAGCGGGTCCATACTCAACTTTCCCCCGCTCAGTAGCAAGATTGAGCTCACTTCCGCATGAATGATTGGTTCCCGGTGCTATCCTAGCGTCACTTCCTATTACCTCTGGGATATGTCTTATCGTACCGACGGCTTGTACCACGTTGGGCCCCTTGTCGCAGCCCAACGAGTACTTTAACCCTTGGACACGCTGTAATCCACTTCGTGTTACAGGGGCCGGTCGCTAGCTAAGGGAACTTTGATCAAATGGCCCCACCGCCGTGACAAAGTCGATGGGAATGCTAATAATTGGGTAATGTATTTTTCACGGCAAGTACAAGTACAAACATCAAAATTCCAGGGTAACCTGGGTAATTTTTGTTTCTATTACCTATTGAAAAATACATTACCCGGCTTCCTGCCCTCCTCCCCTCTCGTTGCCATTTGGGCAGGATAGAGGTGTCAAAAAGGTGAGCTGTGTCGCTTCGTCTCGACTTATATACGATGGAGGTTGCGCAGTAGAGATGCGTGGTAGCTAGTGGACCGAAAGAACTTGTTTTATCTCTAGTTTAAACAGCATTGAGAGAAGGAGAATGCTAATAATTGGGTAATGTAGTTTTCAATAGGCAATAGAAACAAAAATTAACCAGGTTACTCTGGAATTTTGATGTTTTTAATCCAGGACCAGGGGAATTTACTAGTATGCAAACTAATAAATATTATACCAAACCTTACAAAAGCCATGCTAAAGTCAACCGTCATATAATCGCAGCCATTTATTTCTTTGGAACATGTGAGCCCAAAAATGCTACTCGTCTTATATTGAGGTATCTTATATTCGGACGTATACGGTATTTCAATGATGTTTATATTTTTCATCTTGAGTTCGATAGAATACCGCTGTAACTGCTGATTACTGGTTTTCCATACTAGTCACTCAGCCCAAGTTTGTGGTCCACAGCTGGTAACCAGCGTCTAGTGCTGAATAAATAAATAAAAAAAAAAGATCATACAAGAACACAATAGTTGAAGATGGCAGTCCTTTAATCTTAATCTTTTATAAAAAAAAAAAGGCTTCTGAATGGTCATAGATACTTTTTTTAAATTTTAGAACTTGATGTAACAAAAACATCAAAAACTGCATTTAAAATTGTAATTTGCTAGCGTATGTCGGGTAATACAGTTGACTGATATTGTAGCGTAGCACTGAAAATGACAGAAGGCTGTTAACAGTGGTAGCAGTCGGTCATAATTGAACGAAAGTTTCGCACTTTTTTAAAACATTCCACAACTGGATAAAAAACACCAGTCCGTGTTTCTAATTTACCTCCGTTCACCTTCGTCAGCGTACCTTACCGAAGACGCACAGAAAGTCGTTACTACAATTTGACCCACTTTAAAGCACTCAAATCCGGCTTTGTTAACTGAGGAACCATCCCTGCAACTTCCGAAGGCAGGCTGGGTGATCACCGTCTCTTTCGTCACTTTCTTCTTCCCGCAAGACTCGTTGCTGTGGCGACACTTGGTGACAGGGTTACCCTGGGTGAGGCTGGTGCGGCTTGTGTTGACTGAATGCCTTTGTCCATACGCCAGCTTGGGATCTGTGGGTAATGACAGCTTGCTTCGCATGGCGACTTGGCTACCTCAACAGTGCTTTGCTGCCTTGGCGACTTGGTACTGCATTTCAACCTGGAGAAACATGGCGACAGTTGGTGACCTGCTCATAGGCGGTCTTCACGTTTAAATTTCTAATTGAGGAGAATGGATGCATTTTCCCAGTTTCTTACTATCTGCAAATTACTTACCTTCAGTATTCATGCTAAATTCGCTTAATTTGGCTTTTCCATGCTCAACAAAAAATTTCCCAAATTTTGACTTCAACGTTAGTGGCATGTTTTCACCGCCAGGCGCGCCGCGCAGTATCACTGCTGCAGCCGCCTGCCTCCCGTGGGGAAAACCCCATTCGCTTTTGAGCACGCGTCGAGGTGAGATCGAGCGTGCGGTTTTTTCCCATCTAACAATTGCAGAAAAAGATAATAATGAACAGAAGTAGTGGAAACAGGAGATGAAGAAGTGGATAATGTGAATGAAGTGTTAAGAGGCGGAGTATTTCCTTCATGCAAGTGCCAAAAGACACCAAAGGACTTACACCCATTGTGCAGGCGCTGTCATGGCTGTGATTTTGTTAATAACTTATGTGAACTCTGTGAATTGCATATACCAGCGACGATCAAGAAAATCTTATACACCTGGTGCCATTCCGATCAAAAGAAGGCGCAGCTCAAAAAGAAAGCAGAAAAGTCAAGTTTAGATGTGCGTTTGGCAGGAATGAGCAAAAACCCCGATGCACCCATTTTTATGAAGG
>JAHWFP010216764.1:0-11406 GCA_023313725.1 Lithobius niger | reverse complement strand
AAGAAAATCCCGGAATTAACGTAACTCCGTGTCGAAACAAGCCCGCGCGCCCCCCAATACGTTTTTGTCGCTTTAATGAATCCAACTTATTTTACTTTTTGAAATTTAATTTAATTTTTTTTTCAGGGATGGCGCACAATTTTAAGAAGTACGATAGAGGAGAAGTGACGACTCTGGACCTGGATTACGACCTCGACTCCATCATGCATTACGGGCCTTATTCATTCGCTGTCAAGTCCAGCAGTCCGTCAATCCGCCCGCGCAAATCCGGAGCCGGCAGCCGCATGGGCCAGAGGGAGGGTTATACCAACCTTGACGCCGCTAAAATTAACAAGCTGTATGGATGTCCCGCACCCAAAAGATCCCTATAAAAAAGAAAAGAAGCGAAAAAGTCTTTGTAACCCACTGTCTCCAATCTTTTTTTTATACCGTTTTGTACCGTGACTGCTATACTGCTTAGTAATTTTTTTAATAAACTAAATTTACTTACATTTTGTTAGTAATATTTAAGTGAATTATTGTTTGCGCGGCGTATCTTGAGTCCTGCACGTATTTTATGACCGGATACGTCTTCCTGGAGGGGGCGGCTTTAATCTACGGCCGCCATTGTTTTTTTTTAAACTATTTTGGATATCAACAAGGCACTCTGCTACCAAAAACATACAATCGATTATTTGGGTTCATTCTGGGGCGAACTCAAGATGGGAGGTGGACACTATAACGTCAACAACTTGTTTAGCTTTTTCCTGAAGTTCAACCTTATCTCCCGTTTCATAATATCTATACCATAATAGTCAGTGGTGTACCTGGTGAGGGGAAGGGAAGGGATAGAAGAAAACACCCCTCCCCGTTACCCAAAGTTAAGATACAAATCTGGCAAAAGTAGAGATAAGTGAGAAAACTCCGAAAATTTCCGTTTAAAGAGTTTAGAGGCACAAAACGGCAGAGACCGAGCTGTATTTAGATGGCTCCGCAGGACTTCGAAATTCCCTCCCACCACACTCTATAGATATGGTGGTGGGGGAGGTGGTACGTCCATCGGCGACTTTTAACACAGCTCACTCTCTGCCGTTTTTTGCCTCCGACCTCATTCTGAATTTTTAAAATTCATTTTCTCTATCTCTCCTCCCTCCCCCCCCCCCTATTAACAAAATTCCTAGAACTGGTATGTCCATTCCCTAAGAACGAGGGAACTGAAACATTTTAAAACGTTACTTAATCTGTCAGTTAAACTGGTTGAAAATTCTTCCCGAATTTTTGACGTTTAAGCCTCGTGATGTCAGACGCCAACTTTACTCCCACCAAGTAAGTGGGAAAAAAAGGTTGCATGAAAACTAAATATTCTTTAGCCAACAGCACAATTTTTGCGCGTTTACTGGCGTTTGAAGTTTTATTAATCGGTGGGATGTTGATGTTGTTGGTGTCTGATATCACGACTTCAAACGGCGAAAAACTTTGTGGGAACTTTTTTACAAGTTTGATTTTGCATAAACATCGCGTCTTTTTGTGTCGTTTGTCGTTCATTGATACAAGTGTAAGGTTGGACCGTGTTGCTGTCAAAGATGTGAGATTTATCGCCTGCTCAACCCCCTCCCTCGCTCTTGATCTCCGTTGAAGCCATTTCAAGAAGAAATCTAGACTTTCGTATGTATTGAACCAATTTAATGGCCAACTCCTGTGCAAATACTGCAAAACCATCACTTTGCAACCTTCACGTAGGAAAAGCTTTTCTCACCGAAGACATCACTTATACCACGCGCCATGGCTGTTTGTTGTGACGTGCGTATCACGTGACTGGGATAGTCCAATCAGACGGCCAAACATCCGTTGTTCTCGTTCGTCATTGGCTAACTCATGGTGACGTCATGGCAAACAGCCATTGCGCATGGTTTAAACAATGTTTCAAGACGAAAAAACTGGTACGTCAATACAGATGCACATTTTTCTGTATTGAAAGGATGCACGATTTTCTCAAGGATTTTACCACACGTTTACAGGTTATCTCTAGTACTTTACGTACCTTCCCAGAATGTCCCGGCTTTATCCCTGCTGTCTCACATATCGAATTATTCGCTCCAAACACGATAAACGCTTCGATAAACACCAGGAGGCTCGAGCGTAAACCAAGCTTGTACTGCTAACCGACGCTTGTGTCTAACTCCACCCCCCCCCCTCCCTCCACAAAGTTTGAGCGGAATTGACTTGTCCACCTATCACACACTTACCTCCACAAACTAAAATGGTATGACCTTCATTCAAATCGAGGATACTGATGATGAACGTTTTCTCGAAGCAATTTTCACGAAACACAAACACGTTTTAATACGAGTTGGCTTGACGTCCCAACCGTGGTATAAAACAGTTATTGGTTAGAAGCGAGAGGTAATGGATTTTTAACCCACGGATGCGATTATTGGCCCTGCTCGAGTATGCAAATGTCCGTTACGCCCTCGACCTTTGCGTACTCGAGCAGGGCCAATAATCGCATCCGTGGATTAAAAATCCATAACCTCTCCCTTCTAACCAATAACTATTACTTAATTTAATACAATTTAATTTTTCTAAAACGTTAACCTCATTTTAGAAGGTGGCATTCTTACTTGAAAGAATTTGTGATTGGTTGATGTTTCCGAACGCCGAAGAGCGAAAGAGGCATCTGGCTGACACATATCATAACCAATCCCGGAAGTTATCAAGTTTAGATAGTATCTTTTAGATGTTCTTCCGGCTACCCGTTCAGAGCTAGATGTACCAGAGCCTCCTACAGTAAAGGCCATATCAGCACAAGTTAAATATGGCGACTACTTTTGCTAGGTGCTGCCATCTCTACAACTAAGCGGCGAAATTGCAAACTCACCGATGAGGTTTCCAAATTCTCTCAACTGATGACGCCACTTGGCAAGCTTTCCGTGTCGCTATTAGTGACACCTTTTTGCGGAGCATTGTGGCAGGCAAAGAGGTGACCCGGCCTGGATGAACTCATCATCAAAACGTGGGATACTAGGTACGTTCATTGATGGTTTGACTTTTTAAAATTAAATTATAATTCTTAGATCTTGTGTAGTATGAAATCTTCGCTATTTCCTTTTCGGGATTTTTATTCCTAGGGTTTGTTTTCCGCTGGATTTTTTTTTTTCCGGGTACTACCATTTTACCGGGATTTTCTTTCCGGTTATTTTTTTTCCCAAGGGATTTTTATTTCTGGGACTCTTTGTGAAGACACAAGTTATTGTGTATGCTCCTTATTATACTATTAAGAACTGGAAAGTGGATATAGTTATGTATTACTGTCCCCACACATTGGTTAGGATATGTTAGCACATGCTGGGCAGTTGTACATTAGCACACGTCTAGATGGCGCCACACGTAATGTGGCGTACATTTGAGTGATCATGGCTAGAATTAGCATTAGCAAATATTTATTATGCACTGTTTAGGTAGCTAATTTAGGAAGACCAAACTAGACCAAGTACTCATCTGATGTTTTGATATGTTTGTCTTCATTGGGCACTTTGTAGCAGTGAGATGACATGGAGGCGGAGGGGGTTGGATGTTCACAGTAAGGCTAGAAAAACAAACGTTGTACCATAATGTACAGCCGACCCCTTTCATGTCCCAAAATCAGCATCGGATTGGGCCGCCCGTGAACGCGAGGATTCCCGGGGAGGCTCCCACTGGAGGAGGCCCTTGTTTAAAGACAAAAGTTTTTTTTTTTTAAATTAGGTATGAATCCGTATGAAAATTGCATGTCAAGTTGCAGGAAAACTTTTCAAATTCAAGCTGATTTCTTTAGAATATGCTAGCTTTGACCGGAACCGCCCACCTCCACCCCCCCCGCACACATGACAGGAGGCCCTTGGTTAAAAAATAATTGTTGGGGGGGGGGGAGTTTTAAATTAATTTCTATGAAAATAGCATCTTGAAAAAGTTTCAAATTCACGCAGATTTCTTTAACATACGCAAGGTTGTAGTAGTGCTTCCCGATGTCACCGCAGTGTTTTCCGTGGTAGGCCCTACCCCACCCAATCCGACCCTGCCCAAAATTCACAATCTTACTCACTCTAAAGACCAGCGCGCCCTGGGCACCAAAGGAGAGCCATCTCCAACTCGGCTCCAACACGGCCTTGTAAAGATCAGTGGCCCTAAGTGGCAATTTTGAAAACAGCAGTAACATCCGATCCGTCCAACGTAGATCGCCGAGCTACAGAGTGCTTGATGAAGACAAACAAACTTATGAAACATCAGATAAGTGTTAGCCGAACGTTTTTCAGAAATGAATTCAATATTTTGCTACAAACCGAGTTAATCATTCTACGAGATGTCAAGTCACATTCAAAGTATACACTCCTTCCGTATCTTCAATCTGCGACATACGTGAAGTAATTTTTACTCGGGCGTGAAGTGAGCAGAAAATCACCATTGGAACCCTTATTGACCTCTAAGTGCGACTGACTGACCTAACACTGAATTCTTTCTACCAAATCCTTCGTTTTTCATATCTGGATTGAACGGACTGTGGTGTTGTCACTGAGTCTTGGCGGGCGACACATTAGCGTGTGTCGTGATGTAACTCGTGGTCCAAAGCGTCCATTTCTTTCGAGCGTGCAAAATGCAAACATTTTATTAAAGCGTCAATATAAATTCTGCGAAGTTATGCTAAACTGTTGTTTTCGCACAGTGCCTAAATTCGATCGTATAACCTGCGCCACCCATTTCTTCGAATATTTATTTAAAAACAAAACGAAAACCAACATGCTGACGCTGAAAATATCGGTTTCGTACGCACGCAAGGGGAGAAAAAATATGAAATGAAATTTGAAACGAAATTTGATTTATTTTGTACCAAGCAGTTTATATTGAAGAAGTGGGCAGATTGGCAGTCTATTTACATATAATTCGTATCGTAGCTTACCGCCATCTAGTGATACACAAGGAAAAAAAGAAGGGAATAATAGATTTCCTCACAACCAGGAAGAAAAAGAAGAAGAAGAATAAAGAAGGAGAAGATGAAAAAAAACTCACAACAAAATTACAATAAAACGATAAAATGCCTGATAAGACCGGAGCTCTTGTTCTTGCTTGAGAGACCGAACCGTATTATCTGCCTCACTGCAGACAACTAAAAGGAAACCCGAGGTCTAGTGCCCTCAAACGGCAAATACTTATTGAGTTACCTGAGATATATTTCCAACACAAAAATCAAGCAACGTCACAACAAGACATAACAAACGAACAATTTATAACAACACACAAGACGAGGAAAACAGGCAAAAAAGACAGACAAACAAACAAAGGACTAAAGGGGGGAGAAAAAAAACGAGAGAGGTGGGAGTTAATTCCAGACCTGGAATTGAATGACTCAACTCCACTTCACTGGAATGAATTGAAGGAATAAATTTTATGATTATGCAATTCCGCGGACTTCGATTTGAATTGATTTCGGTACTAGTAGCAGGAAGTGGAAAATGACTTAGCAGGAATTGGCTTGATAGCCATCAGTTTGGGCCATGACCTTCAAGTCAGGTTAATCCTATTAGCCAAGTTAATCGCACCGAATAATACTTTGGACGTTAAATGAAAACATGAAGATTGCTACCGCTAGTAGCAATCTTCTAGTTTTCATTTAACATTCAAACTATTAGTATGTGCGATTAACTTGACTAATAGGATTAACCTTGGCGGCCTTTCCCTGGTGGAATAATATCACTACCTTCAAAGGCCGACCGTTTTTGGAAACTTGGCGGGTTTTTCTACCAGTTTTGGTTTTGGGTGGATTGGGATAACAATGAGTGTAGATGTGATTATGATTTGAATTGAAATGCTTTGGTTTCATGTGATTTGATTTGATTTCGATTGCAGATGTAATTAAAACCAAATTAGATCCAATTTCTCTAAAAATCTACAGCTGTTCCACACGTGAGAGTAGCGTTTACCTAAATTTAGCCAGATATTGCACGTAACTTAGCTGGAATTTGGTTGGCTTTTGTAGAAAATTTGTAGAAAATTATTTACTGAATTGACTGGGAATTGAATGAAATTGAGACTGGATGAAGCGGAAGTTAGACGAATTAACTGATTTGTCAAGATAAAAAGTGAAAAGTAACTGACTAGAGTGGATTTGAAGATTGATACAAATGTGGCAATGAAATTAATTGTTTTCTTTTGTTTCTTCAGCTGGTTCAAATCAAAACTAGCTATCGGTACTAGTAATGTTCTGTACAGTATATAGCAGCGATTATAACGCCATATTGGCTACGAGGCTAGCAACTGGAGAGATAGCTACAAGGTGCACTGGATTAAAATGGAGGTAAAAACAACGGCACTTCTAGTCAAGGCAGTGCTCTGAGAGCGCGGATTTCTAAGCCTTAAAAAAAAACAGTTTTCTCCAATTCCTTATGCTGCGTGGTTGAAATCGGAAATGAAAAGATTCCACTTGTTAAAAATTTCGACAACTACCAACAAATAAACAAAAATAGCACGTATTAGGCCTAAGAAATCCGCTCTAACAGCACTGGCTTCAGGAAGACGCCTTCTTTTTCCCCTCCAGTACCCCTTGCAGCTAACCCAGTTACTGGCTCCAGCATAGAATTATATACAATAACATGACGTTATTGTCACTTCTATAGAGCAGTGACATTTACCGCCATATTGGCACCAGATTGGCACCAGTATGGGTTTTGGAGGGCATTACTACAAGGTGCACTACATAAAAATGGAGGGAAAAAACAACGGAAGAGTGGATTTCTTAAGCTTAAAAAAATGTTGTTTTCTCCAACAACAAAAATCGTGCGTTTTAGGTCTAAGAATTCACTCTTCACAGCATCGGCTTCAGTATGACGCCCTTCTGTTTCTCTCTGCAGTGCCCCTTGCAGCTAACCCATTAAGGCTCCAGTATAGAATTATATACAATAATACTAAGTCGTGTCACTGTTTTTTTTTTTTTGCTGGTCTATGACCCCCCCCCCCCCCCCCAAAATGGCGGCTTTCAATCTCCAGCATGATTTAGGCAAGAAAAGGCCGAATCATGTCCTTGTGTATGATTAGTGAGTGATTAGAAGGTATAGTGACGCTTTTCTAAAAACGTGTTATAAAATAATACCTGCTTCCATTAACGGCACCAGAAGGCAGCATTTGTCAGGTTCTCGTAGGAGACGAAACTTGAAATAAAAAATGGCGGCATCGTTGCCATGGCAACCATGGTAATAGCGATAATACCTGCGCAAATTGACGAAAGTAGTAGCCTACTCGTGCGTGGGCAACATCCGAAGTTGCAGAATTTATTCAGTGTTCGATTCAAACTGTACACAGTTCGTTGCAACAAACGTAAAGCACGGAAGAAGCTTCAGCTTGAACAGCCGACGAGCACGCTTCTCGGGCGTTCTCGGAACGTATAATGTCTGTGTGGTAAGTCTAATAGTAACTGAATTGTATTTTTACGTCGGGTGTAGCCTTGTGACGACGGGTTTTATCCAGTTTCATTTCATTCAGTCAGTGTTGTTTTCTTTTAATTCTTTTTTAAATTGTGTGTGGTTTCAAGTAACAGCGCCGTAAAACTACTATTCTCTAGTAAGGCGACGCTACTACGAAGACTTAACGGTGATCGTCCGACGTTGTCGTACCGTTACGAAATAAATTCCGTATTATCTTTATCGTTGAAGCCGGTTTTTCGAGACGTTTTCTTGCCCAAGGCAGGCTACGGATTTAATCGAAATATGAATCACGATCAAGCAATCCTGTGAGCATTTCTAAGATATATGTAAACATTCGTATCGATAGATAATTAATTCTTGAAAAACAATGCAGTTTCAGAGCGGATGACATCCCCCTTCGAAAAATATTTTTCAACCCCCCCCCCCCCCAACTAGTTATAGCTGTAAAAGATTGCTTCGCTTTGCCAGTCGTTGTTTATTTATTTTTTTAATAAAGCACCCGCAACAAAATTAAGAATTTTCCAATATAGGCACGTTTCAAGTTGTACAGAGTATACGAAAAAAATATTATATGGCTGCAATAAGCCCAATTTATTGACGACGAGTACCAAACCTTCATAGATAGCTGCCTAGTATTTTTAATGAAATTTTCTTAGCCAAGATAGACAAGAGTCTCGACGAAATATTGGGTTTTATGATACGCCACAGAGTGGGAGTTTTATATCCTTTAAATGTCGCACGCCGAATCGCGATGGAACGCAAAAAGTCATTTATTTTGGGCATGCTTCGTGAAGTTATCTAACGAAATATTGAATAAGTTTAGAAGTTGGGACTGGAGGAAGCACCTATAGGGCAGTGACACAACGTTGTATTATTGTATATAACTCTATGCTGGAGCCAGTAACAGGGATAGCTGCAGCGGTCACTGGAGGGGGGAAAGAAGGGCGTCTTACTGAAGCCAATGCTGTTAAGAGTGGATTTCTGAGGCCTATACTGCGCGATTTTTGTCGGTTTGTTGGCAGTTGCTGACATTTTTAAGCAAGTGGAATCTTTATTTTCCAATTACAACCTATAGCAGCATAAGGGATTGGAGAAAACAACGTTTTTTTAAGCCGATGAAATCCGCTCTCAAAGCATTGCCTTGACTAGAAGTGCCGTTGTATAACCCTGCATTTCAATCTAGTGCCCCTTGCAGCTATCTCTCTTGTAGCCAATATGACGTCACATGATGCTGCTCTATACAGTGACAGTGACGTCATATTATTACATGTAACTCTATTCTGGCGCCAATAATTGGGTTAGTTGCAAGGTGCGCTGGAGAGGATTTTTTGGCAGTTGCTGAAATTTTTAGCGAGTGGAAGCTTTTCTTTTCCGATTACCACCTCGCAGCAAAAGGAATTGGAGAAACAACGTTTTTTTTATGCCTAAGAAATTCGCTCTCAAAGCACTGGCTTGACTAGAAGGGCCGTTGTTTTTCCCTCCATTTTAATCCAGTGCACCTTGTAGATATCTCTCCAAGTGCTAGCCTCGTTGCCAATATGACGTCGTAGTCGTTGCTCTATTTTAACTACGCTAGAGAGAGAAATCCCAATACATACCAAGAGTGGCATAAAGTAGAACCCGTTGGGCTTGACGGAGTGTCCCTGATAATATTACCGCATGTTCCAGGTCTCGTTCTGGTCGTGACCCCGTGCGGCAAATTGCGGACACTGGTCGTACCAATTTTTTTGAAATTACCTACGTTGAAAAGACGCTGGTTTCAACCCAGTAAGTAGATGATCGGCCAAGTAGATGAAACATAATGTGATTGAGTAAGCAATTCCAGCTTCATTGCGCAGGTTAACATTAACCTCGGGAGGCGTAAATGAAGGGGGATGCGCTGATTGAGTGAGTAAAGCGAGTGAAAATCGGCGTTTGCTAGCCACTGTGCCCAAAAATCGGATTGAAGAAACTTGAGCATGTGAAGCTTGGACGTACAATACACCAAACTGTGTCAGTTTGACTGATGTACCAGCTAATTGTGCAATGGCAAAATGTGAAAATTATGAATGTTGTGATATCACCCAAAATCAAAAAAATGTCCTGATATCCACCTTCTCGTATACAAAACTGGTATAAGAGAAGCCGGCAAATATCCAAAAATACTCGACCTTTGAAAGTAGTAATGTTATTCAAGTCAGGGAAAGAACGCCAAGGTTAATTCTACCGGCCAAGTTAATTGCACCAGCACCGATTAAAAAAGCGAACGAAAATACCATGGCGCCATCGAGCGGCATTGCTATTGTTAGCCTTTGTAGATTGCTCCCAGGTGCAAAAGGACGTACCAAATGTAACTCAATAATTAAGGAGATCGTGGCTTGTTTGTTTCTTGAAAAGAAATGCCGTTGTGCATCCCTTTGCTTGGTGCCAGCAAGTGCTAGATAGTGTTAGATAGCGCTATATAGCGCTAGATGTTGCCAGATTCTGGACACTTTCAATCGGCGATAGTGCCACTTTAAATGAAAATTTGAAGGTTGCTACTGTAGCAATCTTCAAGTTTTCATTTAACTTTCGAAGTATTAGTTGATGCGATTAACTTGGCTGATAGGAATAATCTTGTCGGCCTTTCCCTGCAGGTTGAATAATATCACTACTTTCAAAGGCCGAACCTTTTCGGATACTTCCTGTCTTCTCTTATACCACTTTGGTTTTGGGGGGATTTATTTAACATCAAATTCTGAAGCATTAAAGGGACACAAATCCTTCCGGTACGTCGTGCGCGACCCGTTGGAAATAGCGTTTGCAACATTTAAACAGGTTAATGTCGAAAAATTATCTCGCACGAAAAAGAAAAAAACAAGAAAATGACTGTGTTGGCAACATTTACATGCGTTTGAAATAATATCGCAAAATTGAGTCATGCAGGAAAGCCTACAGGGATGCATGTACCTTTAAAACAACTGCGCACAGAAAGACCGTCTCTGTATCCTTATCGCTCGCACGTCGTCAATTCAACGCCACCGATCAATTTCATCACATAACGATCTGAACCCGCATCACTGTTCCTGCTAACTTTTTTTTATATTTTTTTTGTGTTTTTGGTAGAAATCCTATAAGGGTCTTCAAAAAATTCAGTTAAACAAAACATATTGTGCGGGAAGACGAGACGGGTAGGAGGAAGGGGGGGGGGGGGAGCAGACGAAAAACTGCTGGCCAGCACCGGTGAGCCAGCAGCGGTATGCACTAGGAATAATTTTCAGGCACCCATTGTCAACGGCTTTCTACTAAAAAACAGTAATTTGAAGTTTTATCAACGAATTTACTCTTAAAAGAAAAGCCTGTACGAATAGACATATAGTCGAGGAAACTATGTGTTGTGTAAGAGATGGGGGAGGGAAGGGGGGGGGGGGGAAGGTGTCATAATTAATTTCCAGTTTCAACTACTGAATAATAAGAAAATCTTGAAAGCTCGTTACTGCATTTTTTAGCTGTTAAGGAATAAGCCAACAGCGAAAATCATACACTAGAAATAACGTAGTTCAGTAAGCCACCTTTATGCACTTACATTTCGTCGGAGTGGCATGATCCGGATTCAAACCGGCTACCCAGTTCGCCCCCAGATCACTTGCATAGCGCCTTAATCGCTATGGCCACATCCTCCACTGGCATAAAGATAACTCACTACACCCGTTATTAAGGTCACAACCGTGACCAGGGCTCCATTCGACCGAAGTTCACTCGGCCATCGACAATGGAGAGGAAAGACAAATCATACACTTACAAGGCTCAATACAGGAGAAATAAAAAGACATAAATCGCTGGAAATAATATTAAGGAAAATTGGAAATAAGCCAACAGCGAAAATCATAAACTAGAAATAACGTAGTTCAGTAAGCCATCTTTGTGCAGTTACGTTTCGTCGAAGCGGCATGACCAGGATTCGAACCAGCTACCCAGTTCGCCCCCAGATCACTGGTCATGGTTGTGACCTTAATAA
>JAHWFP010216747.1:105119-132815 GCA_023313725.1 Lithobius niger | reverse complement strand
TCGGCTGCCGATTCAAAAAGCAGACGATCGTAACAACGATTGAACGTGACATAATGACGCGATTTTTTTTGTTTTTGCCTGAAAAAGACCGTCGTGTGAGTCCCAATATCTCCAGAGTATTGACAGTCTAAAATTTGCAGAAGATATTGGTATTGAAATCTTTATTTATTTGAAATTGTGCGTATACTGTGCTAAGAAAATACATTAATGAAAAAAAAAAATTTGAAAGGCCGAATCCGTAGTTACAAGTTGTTTCCGGCATAAGATAGTAGGAAACCACATTTTCACACTGCCCCCGTGTGTTGTCGCATTATCGCAATCCGTGGAGGCGCACAGCAAGCTTTATCTCGACTGGACTTGCATTCGTGTGTTTAGCGCTTTTGGTGGATGCTACCCATAGACATGCTCACTCACCACATGCCCGCGTGAAATCATCGATGCTGATAGCGAAGTGTTTTTAACAAATTTGCTAAAAGTAACATAAGTAGGAATTGAGCCTGCTTTTGTGTTGGTATAATGCATTTTAACGGGATTCGCCTTTGAAGCTGCTTGGTAGGCTACCTTGGCGTGGTAGGTGTTTCCCGGCATTGGTGTTGGCGCGAGATGTCAACACATTGGTTCGTTGTGCTTCATCACAATGACTGCTTTCCCCATCTCTTGACACTAGCCTATGGTTTAGGGCAAGCGAAGGATGCAGGAGTCGAATTTCTCAATTTTGATCCGGGTGCAAATTTGCACCCGAAATCTGTTACTGGGTGCACAAGAGTCTTTAGAGTGAAAAACCAAATTGTAAACCGACACTGAGATCTCCTATTTTATAGCCATTGATAATTGGAATTCTAACATTCAGTATATCCATAATATGTACTGTACTGTTTTCCTGCACTTTGCTTCAAACTGACGTAACTTCATTATTCTACTGAAAAACCTATACCCATAGCAACCATCGCCAATGTCGGTCGCCACTTGCCATTTGGCGAATGCAAATCAGTAGTTGGCGACCTGAAATGTAGCCTTACTCGCCAAAATGGCGACTAGCAATACAGAATGACACTCAAAGAGCGATATCTCGGGAACCGTACAGTTAGAGAAGAATGGTTTGCGGCGTTACGCTCAGATTTATAAGGGCTACATAACTGCTTTATCTTCATTAATACTGGCGTTAAAGAGAATTCTACAATTTCGTAAATACATGAATTAAAAAAAAAATGCATCGTGCAAGATGTCATTGATATGTGGCGAGTGCTTTGTAAGGTCTACTGGCCAAGTGGCGATTGCTATTGGCTTCACATTCGAGAGGGTTGACCCATAGTTTAGCCAAGTGTAGTAAAAAATGGAGTTTAACTTGTTTGGAAGGAATGGTGTCACCGCAATTCTAATTACAAGCTGTTTAAAATGCCGCAAACCGCAAATCTGTGGCTTGTGGGGTTCAAAAGGTATGAAACATTCAACTTCGTCGTGCAATTTTGCCCTCCAAGAACTGCATCAGAAGTGCAAAGTGCGATTTTGGAGTGCAATTTGCCCCTGTGCATCCGAATATTTCGACCCCTGTAGATAGTTGGAGTTAATGAAAATTGCAAACAAACGTGTATCTAGTTGTGGCAAAGCCACAATAAAAATAATGAAGCTTAAAATTCTTATCTACTTGTGTATTGCAAGTTTGAATAGTGGAACTTGGACAATTTTTGGTTTTGCGTAAGTGACTGTCTGCAATATTTGAGCTTTAGTGTTGTTTGTTTACATTGAAGTAACGTTATGTTTGGTGTTGCAGGTGGCAGCGCTTTATTAAGCAGAAGCATTTCGTCTGAATTGAGCAAGCGTCTACAGATGCCTTGGATTCCTAGGTTTTGTAAATCAAAAGGTGTTAGGAGGAAAGACAACCAGTTGATACGAGAAGTAAGTTTTTTTTATGAATACAGTAGTACTTCTATGTTTTAAAAAGTTATTTCTAAATTCAAGAGCTTTAACCTTCCTTTACCTAGGGGACTAGTTACACTCACCTTTGCCATTCCATACCACTGGCTCATCCGCATGGTCTGGAAGATTTGTCAAGGAGAACTCCCAAAGGTACCAGCAAACTGTGTTAGATCGATCAGTTCATTACAACAGACCCCAGTTCTAAAGAACTAACTTTTAAATAAATATTATTTTTAAAGAACAGGTTTTTAACAAACATTTTAACAGATTTAGTGCTGTTGTCGTCAGGATATAAAGAATTTTTGGTTATAAGGAACCTTGTCTGTCCCTCGAGGTTCTTTGTAAACGGTGACGATTGTAGTTGTTGATGAAAACAGTAAAATGTTTCTTGTACCCTCTTCAGGCCAGTCTTTAATTTAGGGATGCACTGAATACAAAGTTTGCCGAATACCGAATATACAACCGAATACTCAACTTACCGAATACCGAATGTACAACCGAATACTTAACTTGCCGAATACCGAATGCTCAACTTGCCGAATACCGAATATATAACCGAATGCTTAACTTAACGAATACCGAATATTCGGGACCAAACAATTTACATATTCGGCCGAATACCAAATTATATGGTTCTGTGCTGAATAATGGCCAAATAGGCCGAATACCGAATTATTCGGCCGAATACTTAACCGAATACCTGTAATTTAAACATATTTGATCATTTTTTTCTTCTTTTAGAAATGTCAGAAGACAATTCCTCACAAACCAGGAATAAAACTAAATACTTAGCTAAACGTTATTACATTCACACAATTGCATAAATTTATACTAAAAGATATTCGGCCAAAATCACTATTCGGCCGAATACCGAATATCACTATTCGGCCCAAATCAGTATTCAACCGAATACCTAATACTTGAATTTTTGGCCGAATAGGCCGAATACCGAATAAGTACCGAATATTCGGTGCATCACTACTTTAATTCAGACCAACCCTCTCGAATGTCTGTCCAGTAGCAGTAGGCTAAGAAATCACTCGCCATTTTGCAGTTTCTACTGGCCACATACCAAATACACCTTTCACGAAGCATGGTTTTCCTAATTTGTGCATTTAGGAAACCTTTCAAAATTGGCAAAAGCCTGTAACAGTGGTAGCTACTAGTGGTATTCTTCTGATGAAGGCGAACGGTTGAATTATTCACCGAAAGTTCAAGTGGCTCAAAAATGGAACTGGTATTTTTCGTCTTCATTGTGGTAAATGTGTTAAACGAAAGTTAAATTAGGGTTAACTTTAATTCTATAAACTAGGAAAATGGAAAAGTTATTTCTCAGGAAGGGATTGATTTGCGGCCAAAGATGTAGAGAGTTATATGCAGCCAGCCACTTGCCGTTTTTATTTCCCGTTTATTATTGTGTAGAATTAAAGACAGCTGGTTGGTCGGGGATGATTCACTACATTCTTGGCTACAAAACAAACACTTATTGAGAAAAAAGGCTTCCTTTTTCTTAGTTGGGGAAAAACTGTGCTGCCCCAATAACACGATATCTAGTTGCTTGAAGATGCATTGAGAAGAGGGGCAGTGCGTATGGTGGGAGGTGATTATTTATAGATACAAGATCGAGACACGTGCTATCTATCGTCAGTTACATTTTATTTTTACCTTATTTTGAATGCTTCCTAAATTAACTCGGGTTAACTGCAAATTAAGAATTACAAGCGTAAGGTGCATTTAATCAAAACTAATTTTAATTCTGAAAGTTTGTTTTCGTGTGTTGCAGAAGTAAAAAATTATTACACGACATTCCAACCCTTGGTAACGGAACAAGTTAGTCACTTCAGCCATATAGCTCCGTCATTATTCGAACTGAACGCCTCTCGAATATGTGCAGCTCATGAGTGGGACAACGAATGGAATCAAACTGGGCTTCCATCACGACTTAGCAAACAGGTATGACTTAATAATAATAACTTCATTGATAATACAATAGGCAAAGGAAGGATCAGGGTTGATTGCTAACACCTCGCCTGTATTTAACAATAATTAAAATAAACAAAAAAATAAAAATAGATTAAAAGTTTTTAATTTATATTTTAACAACCAGAATCCATTTGTAAATAGACCCACACTGTTAGTTATTCAGCATTTTAATTTTTATTATTAAGGCTGGACCCAGGGCCTCCACATCAAAGTAAGGGGTCTGGAACTAACTACAACACCAGGCCCGCCTCTCTCTCGAGTGAAATCGTAAAAAGGTTACACTATGTTTTAATATTCGTCGGCCACACGGGCTGGTTCATTCATTAATCCAAGTTGCTTACGTTTGAAGGTTTCCCTGGCTAACAAGCTGACAGGCTTGCACTACAGTGCTCCTGCTGCGTGCTCGTTTCCGTTGGATTGGAGTTGCTGTTTATTGGGAGTATTAAAACATTCACAATATGCACAAATCGAGTACGTTGCTCATAGTTATCAAACTCACAAATGCAAAAAAAAAATTTTAGGCCGTGCGGGCCCCTTCATTTTCCGGACCTGGGGACAGCGGGTCCACCTGACTTCCCCATTGTGGGGGCCCTGGCTGGACCGATCAGCTTTTTTCCACCTGAGCTGATCATTAAACGAAACTGGCTGAAACAAAATCCTGATGACCGATCCCGGTTCCCAATTAAACGAAAACTTGAATACTGAAGTGTCTTCTGTATGAAGTAGTGCGATGATGGAGGAAGATTGTGAAAACACCGGTAAACGGTAGACACAGTTGTATCTCAAAGACATCTCCAAACCACAACACAATACCACCAACGAAGAACAAACACAGTTCAACATTGTGGTTTGTGGTTTTAAAGTACTGAAGTATACTGAAGTTAATAAAAATTTACTGTACCTTTGAAATCATTGCACAAAAAAAGTATAGGCCTAAATGCATATACTTATTTTAAAAATATTGTTTTAAAATAATTTAATTAATATTGTATATGCTAAATTTATTTCAAAACACAAAATCTCCCAGTAAAATTTTACTTCTAAACAAAGAGACAGCTACTTCGGATTTGGACCATTGAAAAGCTGGTGAAAAACCCTTCAAAGTGGTTTATTCAAATGTCAAATTCGGTCGACGAAAAGTAAAAATATGTTAAGGGTTGGTTTGATTATTAGTTATAACCGATCCCGATTTCTACCTACAGTGCAAATATCGGGATCAGCCCAACCTTAGAACTTATTATCCTCACAAATTAAAAAGAATGCAGTCACACTATAGTCACAAAAAACTAAACTCGACTCGTTACTCAACTCGTTTGTTTCAAGGGTCATCAAATTAATTTGTTTCTACTGGTTTATCCCTGCTAGTGACCTAGGATAATGGTTTAATCTTAATTCTTATCGCAATCCTTTGTGAACCTATCCTTTAATATTCCAGGTTGTTACTCGTTTCAGGAATTTCGATCTCGGAAAAGACAGAAAATCCTTAAAAAGATGAACGACCTTTTGGGTCAAGAAGCTCAAAAGGTGCCAGCCGACTTATCCAAAGACATATCCTCTACCGATCTCCGTGAACTTCTGACTCAGTATGCAACGGGAAAGAAGCCCAAGGACCAAAAAACTGAAGAGGTTTCACTGGTGCAGGTATGGAAATTTGTTTAGAAAGCGTACCGAGTCGTACATACCCTTGAATTTCTTGGAAAGTCTTCATTTTTAAAACTTTCATCATCCATTTCGCACACTTTCGACAGACACCCGTGTAGCTTCTTCATGCTCTTCTAAGGTGTCAAGTGCCCTTTGGTTACATCTCTGCTATTTGTTGGTGTTTGAATTTGGCAGTTGGTGTAGCGATTGAATATTTCCATACTATAAACGCACAATCTCAAACGGAAAATACTACTCAGTATTTGTGCTAATTTCAGGGGTCGCAGCCAACCTATAAAAGTCTATATTTTAATTTTGGTTCTATATTTTTGCCAAAATAACTTATATTTTTTAAAGCTGGTTCTGGAGCGATGTGTTTTTGAATTGCAATCTCAAACGTTTTAGTTATTAAACGAAATCGGTCGACTGCCTACGTCCTGTGAGGTTGCCTTTTCGTTGAATCAGAACGCATACATCTGAAAACTTGGTTGTCGGCAAGGTACTCGTAAAAACCACACACACCCGGGAAAGAGTAATTGAGGACGAGTCGCACAAGAAAAAAATTAAATCACTACTTATTTATCATTAGTATTTTATAATTACGGTTATTCAAACATATTCCTGGTAGCGGTGCACCTTTCAGATATCAACTACAAGCTTGTCTTGTCAACACGCGGTTTGCTCTGTGTAGTAGGTAGCTTGGCAAAAAAATGATCGTTTTGAAGAATTCAAGGTTTTCCACGCAATTTTGAATAATTTTAACCCTTTAAGGACTGAGTGTGCGCTAAGAACTTATAACTGACTTGTAGAAAAAAAATCGCAGCTTCTCACCCAGTTGAGGTAAGGGAATGAAACATGCGTCATTTTTATCCTTAATGGTCTGGCTTTCATGTCCCAGTTTAAATTTTACTATAATTGGCTGGAAGTTTTCGATACGACTTGTAGAAGAGCTGTAAACAATGATTATACAGCGGGCGCATTCGGGCGCACCCGTCCTTAAAGGGTTAAGATAGTTTTAATTAAATAATGATTTTGTTGGCTGTCAATGAGAGGTGTTAAATTAAAAAAGTTTATTTGAGCGGTGGCACTTGATTTCGGCCATTTGTGTTTCATGCTGCGGCGATTCACGCTAAGGTAGAGTCTCTTATTAAAATTGAGTTTACTTGCTGGTGATGCTATAATGATAAAGTAAACACAGGATTTTTCATGAACTCCTACCAACCCTCTCCAATGTCGGTCGCCACTCGCCATTTGGCGAATGAAAATCAACAGTTGGCGACTTGGAATTTAGCCCAACTCGCCAAAACGACGACTAGCAATAGAAAATTATGCTCAAATAGCGATATCTAGGGAACCGTATAAGCTATTGACGAACGGTTTGCGGCGTTATGCTCAGGTTTACAAGGGCTATACAACAGACTTTTCTGCAACAGAACTGGGATAAAAGAAAATTTTACAACTCTATAAATGCATAAATTAGAGAAACCATGGCTTGTACAAGATGTTTTTGGTATTGTGGCGAGTATAAATTCTGAAATGGCGAGTACTTTTTAAGGTCTACTGGCCAAGTGGAGACTGCAACTGGAATGACATCCGAGAGGGTTGACTCCTATAACCCCAATTTTTTTGCTAGTGCGAGGCTACAAGGAAAGGGGGAGGGGAGGTGAAGCTGGGAACTTCCTACAACTTGATAGTGGTTTAAAATTAAGTGTACGTAACCCTTTTGTTTCACTATTTCCGTTGTAGTAGTACATGCAAGTTACCTTATGCAAGCCTGATGTTTCATTAAATAGCCAACCGTGCAGACCTTTAAGGGCGGTTATTTAACCATTATTTGTCATGAGGAGTGGAGGGGAAAGCAAGGCAGGTTGAGGAGAGGAAATGATGTAGATTTTTCAGGCTTCCCAGTGGGGAGGGGCGTGGACGGGTCACACCTTTTTTTATCCCTGTAAAGGTAGGATCACGAGTAAAAATAACCACTGACCAAAATGGGGAAAAATGCATTTCTGAACTTCAAAGATGTGTAAACTTCAAAGATTCCTTCGCCCGTCGGTTTCACAATTAGGGTATCTGGGGGAGTGTTGTGAGCACCCCCAGCAGGGAAGCTACGCTTTTTTTTGCATTTTAAGAATTTTAAACGTTGTCATTTGCTCATAAAAAAAAAAATAGCCCTCGTATTTTACAGAATTATACAATATACAATAGATTAGTTGTTAGAATGGAGAGATTAGAATTAGATTTTTAGAAGAAATAAAAGTACTTTACAATTAATTAATTTTATTAATGATTACATTTCAGGAGAAAAAAGATTTTAAGATTAAAAGATTTTAAAAAAAAGTAAAATAATTTTTTTTCCTGATTATGTATCGCGACCCCCCAAGTGGACGCCTGCGACCCATAGGTTGAAAACCACTGCAATATTTTAAACTTCCGCTGCTCATTTTAAAAATAAAAATCCCATTTTTAGGCCATGGAAGAAAAAATATTAGGTTCACAAGCCCTGCCTGGTGACTTTTATTTCGGCAAAATAAAAAAAAGTGATCCGCAAAAGGTTACTTAAGAGAAATTTCTGAGAGAGATAAGCTTTCTTGCATATACATTATCCAGCAAACATTAGGTTTAGTCGCAGTTTGAAATAGTTCAGAAATTTACTACCACAATCTGAACAGAAAGAACCAACTTAACATACCAGGCTACCTAAGTTTCAAACAGAAATAAAAAATAAAATTAAAAAAAGCCTGGTCACCGGGTGACTTTTTGAGCTTGTAAAAAATGCCCGAGAACCAAAATATTTTTTTTCCATGGCCTTATGTTTATCCTCAAACCTTGCCCCTCTCCCGCCTGGCACGCTCACTGACCTACCCAAGGTCGGCGCCATCTTGTCTGATCCTCTCTCACTGGCCTACCCAAGGTCGGCGCCATCTTGTCTGATCCTCTCATCGAATTAATGCAGTTGTGGCCAAAAAACGGGTGGACGCGATTTAAGTCAGCGACATCACCTCAAAAACCAGCCACATTTGTTCAATTCTGATCCGACGAAATTCAAGTATGTGGGAGGGTCACTTGCAGTGCGCAAGTACAAAAGGTATTATGCTCCACAGAATATACATAAGACGTTTGAGGTATAATAATCTCTAACAAGGCCCTTCAGCAAAAAACCGTCGCCCGATAGTATGTGATCTGTGGATGACGTCAGCCAAATGTCATCGTAAAGGTGTGCGCTCATACGAAAAATTGCGGCGTGTAACTGCGCATTTCTGCAAGTCAGCTCTTCAAATTGCGGTCGGTTAGATACGATGCGTAGACATCGAGATGGCGTCCTCTCTTATCGCGAAGTACAATACAAAGTAAGTCGTCACTTACCTTTGGCGGTAATCTGGATGGTACACCGAATTTTTACGCTGGAATCTGGACGGTACACTGACTGCGAGGCGTGCATAGCCTAGCTGCTTTCCGGATGCGATATATTACAGTATTTTGTTACGATTATTTGTGGTGTCGTTTCTTATTGAAAGAGTGAACAAAGCAAATGATGTCCTATTTTTACAGTGGCGGACTGGCCAGGGAGGGAAGGGTGGAATATTCGTCCCTGGCCTCTAATTCTCTGATTTTGTAAAAAAAAAAAAATACGTAACAGGAAGACTCGCGCAAGTTTTATTGGTTCGATATTAGTTTTACCAACAGATTTAAAATTACAAATAATAATAATAAAGATAATTATAAAATGCTAGTAAAACAAGTACTTTGTATTGAGTAATCTAACAAAAATTGGCCACATGAAATTGCAGTGTTATACTATTCAATGTGGAATTTGTCTCAATTTTCGTGTGAATATTTTAACTTTTGTTAATACACCTAAAAAGTGAAAATAAATTTAAAGTAGTCAACCTCACGTACCCTCAGCGCAATATGATTTCTCCTACCCCCCCGAAATTACCTGCTGAATTTACTGAAAATATGGTGTTCGAAGATTTTAAAAATGTAAAAGGCGGATGAACAAGAACAAAGGGAACGGGAAACTGTAAAACAACGAAGCTTTTAGTTTGTTTGTTTTTTTGTAAGAAAACCATTATCAGCACCCGATGAAAACTTATCTGGTCAGTGATTGCATCGTCTCATACAAGATTCTGGCTCATTTACCGTATCGTAGTAGCAAAAGTTTCGAGAGAATTTTTTTTTATATAATGTGCACTATAGTAGATATTCTTCAGTACACCACGCATTCAGATTTTTTAGTAGTGTCCTGTTGGTATGTCTGCCGTTACAACTGCATACATCAATTACACATTTTTCTTTATTCTGCCATACAACACGTCGAATTGCTAATGCAGTGTAGTGCATCCTTGTTTGAGCATGCCGTCGTGGATGGATGTGCGTCGCATTCGCTCCATTTTTTATTTTATTTGTGCATGTTTGTGGATACGGTTTGCGATTGATCATGGCCATTGTGAAGGAGTCCGGAGCCAAAATGCGTGCTCTACTAAGATCAAAGATTTTTTCGTCTTGCAAGTGCAGGAAATTACAACGGGACTTCCACCTTTTGTGTAGGAGTTGTCGGCCATGCGACTACTAACCTTTTTAAGAGGTTTCAAAAATTGAATTTCCAGTTTTTGTTTTGAAAGCGTGTCGCTAACGGTACTGACTGGTAAATCATTGGATCTTTAATAGAATTAGCTACTGTTCATTTTTGTTCTAACAATTACGTTTACGTTTTGAGAATAATTTTTTTTAATGTATTTTAAGGAAGCTGCACCAACTACAGTTGAAAGCCAAGCGGAACCAGTTGTGGTACCAGTGGACCGGGAAGAAGAGAAGCGCCAAAGTCGGCTGGCTGAGTTGCAAAACATGCAAACAGAATTGGACAGCGTTACGTCACAATTAGAAACATTCCAGTTGGAAGCGAAGAAATTTACTGGTGGAATCCAACAGGTAAATTCATTCATTAGAAAGGTTTTAAATACCAGTTGTGATTTGTTTAACAAAATGGAACCGCAAAACATGGTAGTACAATTTTAGCAGGCATTTTTTAAATGTGCTTCTACTTGTTCTGCAAGATGTCACCTTTTTTTTTTTCATTGCTTGTACGTCCTTTGTCAGATTTATGATTAGATTATAAACTGCGTTTTTTTTTTAAAGATGGAAGAAAAATTTGCCTCGGAAAGGGATAAAAACAAAGAAGTGGAGGATGTGTTCCGGGTTAAAAAGCGGACGTTGGACTTACTACCAGATGCAGACAACAACATGTTAAAATTGCAATCACTTGTTGAAACCAGTACGCAGCGCCTAATTAGTCTGGCCAACCAGTGGGAAAAGCATCGCGCTCCTCTCATCGAACAGTATCGCAAGTTAAAAGAAGTTAATGTAAACAAACTGGTAAGTTATTGGTTGCTAGCTAGTTACGATAACAGGGATACATAAAGCATACATAATACCAGGAGCCTATAGAAAACAACTAGGAGCGTGTCTTGGTAACATCCACTACAGTGTTAAGTCAGGAGCGGTTACAGTGGTGTACAAATTTGTTAGCAGAGGTCGCCACCTGCACAAGATGATTAGAGGTGTACGTCACGTTTTCAAGACTAATTTTCGGTCCTTTGTTTTTAAACAATAAGTGTTTAACATGCAAACAATACCAAAGTAATAATAAAAAAAAATAAACAGATAATCAGTTGTTCGTAAGTTGCTCTAGCTAACAATAAAATAGAGCGTTTCTTCGTAGCACACGTCTGCTTCGCGTGCTAAGTTTCAGTTTCGATTTTAGACAACTTGGCGCAGTATTGTTGCTCCTTTTGGCGTTAGCACATCGTACTAAATTAAGCACTCCTAACATAGTCCAGCCACACACGCTCCTAGTTGTTTTCTATAGGCTCGTGATTATACATATGCGGTAATTATACAACTCTAACACATTCGGGCACTTGTTGCATCAAAATGAGAACACATAAACCCAACTTAGCCAAGAACAGGGGTGACAAATTCTCTTTTTAAAAGTCACCCTAACAGCTTAACATAAAAAAAAAACCAGGATTCATCAACTAGCAGTACTAGCAACAAACGCTACAAAATAAAGGTTACTAATATCTATAAAAAAAAAAACCCTCTCCCCACCCTCTGATTTGCTGATATTGGCCCGGCCCTGGGCCCTCTTCAGCTCATGCACTGTTCTGTTAATGTGTGTACACTGTAATGCCTAATCTTTGTTCTGGTGGTTCCAGCCACCTGTAGTTAAACTTCATTTACCTGCACTCCACTTATTATCTGGCTATCTGCCACCTCCAATTATCAGGGATTGAAGATTTCTCCCTCAACACACTAGGGGTCGGATGAATATTCGAATATTCGTTCGTTAGGAGCATATTCGAATATTCACAAAATAAAAATTCTGTGTAGTTTTAAGTTTTTTTATTTTTATTTTTAAATTGATTTTTAAGTTTTCCTGTGGGCTTCTCAAGTCCCAGCCAGTCCGCTCTATGCTTCCTTCTCTTACCCCTTCCCTCCCAACCAATCCAAGTGACAATCCATGCGTTTTGGATTGTCACTTGCAATGGGAGGGGGGGGGGGGATGAAATTACGGAAGCGCACAGGAGTTCTCCCTAAAACATTTAAAAATTAAAGAATGGAGAAGTCAACCATGGCTATGGTAACTAGTTGGGTGAAAAGGGCACCTTCTTTCGTGGATTACGTTCATTCCATACTGCAGTTGGCAACTCTCATTTTTTTTGGGGTGGGGGGTTGTGTTATGTATGTGTTTCAAGTTGCCATGCCTAGTAGATTGAATTAAACTTGAAGTGATATTACGTATGCGTTGCATTGCCAATAGACTAAATAAAACTTAGGAATGAAAAAGTGATTTTTTTTTTGGGGGGCGGGGGCGGGGGGATGTTGCTGAAACATGGAAAAAATGTGACAAATTTTTATTTGGCGAATATTCAAATATGTTTTGTCCATACTCGTCCGACCCCTATCACACACTAATCAATACGGTGTCCAAACGTTACGATTTTTTATTTCTTTAATTAAACTAATACATCTTAAATATTGGTTGTTTCAACTTGTCGTAATTTAAGGTGCATTGACAAAAATAAAAACAGTCGCCCTCACATTGTAGGCCTGTATCATTGGAAAATAACAGAAAATTTCCATTTATCTGCAAATTGCATTATCTGGACACCTATTGGTCCCAGTTAGAATGAATATTTGGAGTACTGTATAATTGAATTTTGCCATTTATTTTTTCAAATGGTCGTATGTGTAGATTGGGTCAGTTTAGTTCTGAGAACCTCTCTATACGGGCCAAAATTTAGGTCATAGATGGCATCTGGTGGGCTTCATTTATGAACTACAATTTTGGCCCATAATGTGCTCATACAGAAGGGTTCTCAAAACTAAACTGCCCCAATCTACACACACAATTTACATGTAACTCGTTGCGCCCTCCATCGCTTATGGCAATATGGAACCGTACGCAATATGACGTCACGCAAGTGTACTGGATTCACGGAGTAAAGAGTTTCAGACAAGGGGAAGGCTGGGTCAGTAAGTTGGTGTAGTCACACATACATTGGAATACCTATCAAAACGACGGGATAAAAACTAAAAACAGTTATCCGGAATTAGTATAAATACGGGCAAATTTCATGAATGCCATGAAAGAAATTGCCGGATTTTCCCAAATTGTGACCATCTTCATTGGTAACAAAAGGGGAAGGGGTTCGACATTTGTGACAGTATTTTCTGCGAGGAACGGGCTTGTTAACAAAGGTTGCAACAAAGTGTGATGGGGAAAGGAGCCAATAGACGGCTAAATTTGTGTGACGTCATGTGCGTATTGCCTCCATTAGGTTGCACACAAAATAACGGTGGCCCCCATCCGTATGTAAATACGCTACTGGACTGACCCCTAACAAGAGCCACAAATTATGAGTGACCATAACTCATCCCAATCTATACACTCGTGGTATTAATAATACGTCCGAAGACTGCACTGACACAAGGCCAGCAGAATGGTTGTATTAGACACCTTGCTGCTTTGGAAGCTGGAAACTACATTTAAGAATTTTGGTTTGGGAAAACACTCATTCTTCAGGGTTCGTACGCACTAGAGAAAACCAATTTCAAGACTTTTTGCGCATTAAATTACCTAACAAATTCCAGTTTTTTGTTACTGGAATTACCTTTACAATTTTGTTTGTAACTTGAAGTAGGGGAGCTGAGGGAGGGAGGAGGAATAGAGCAATAGTCAGAGAATCTGATGAATAGCTTTTGCTTAGCAGCCTCAACCATCACAAATTGCTTGCACTGCACTGCACCTCTCACCTCCCAACCAATCTTCAGGATGCTAGGATTATTAGGTGTTTAAACACCTAACAATCCTAGCATCGTTCATAGTAGAAATGCTTTCAGCTGATAAATTAATTTTATTTATTTATTCAATTTATTAATTTTGGTATAAAATTACTAATACAGTTATTAACCGTATTGAATTTTGTTCACCAACAAAATTCAAGGCCGTTCCAAGGCTCTGACAATAAAAATTCCCCATTTTTAAGGCTTTCCAAGCCTTCAATTTTGATATTTCTTAATTACGGCTTTTCAAGGAGTTCGAGGCTGTGTACGAACCCGGATGCTTGTTTCTTGGAACAGGCTACAGATTGCATTTTTCCCCAGCCTTACAATGGTTTGCTTTGTACTAAGTGAGAATTTAGCTCTAATGAATAAGATCGCTTAATGTTGGGCTGTGCCAACTATAACAGCTGGCAAGGAAGAAAAAGATAAGTAGCCTAATGGTCGCTGATAGCATGTGAGGCTTAGTTTGGGTTATCCTCCCACAATTTTCTATCAAACGTTCTTTAATGGATGTATCTAGTTTCAGTTTCAAAAGCAATGTTTAGCTAGGACAAAAAACCATCTTAAGTTGGGGAGTTAGGGGGTTTATGACCAGTGATTTTGGAAAAAAATTGTAAGTCGTAAACAGAAGTAGAAAAACTAAATATATTTTGAAATTGGCCTCAGTAAGCAGTTCAAAATCAAAGATGTTATTACAATTTTGGGCTTCAAATCCAGTACCAGGTAAATTTACTAGTATACAAACTAATGCTGTAAATGTAATACTAAGCCTTATAATCGCAGCCACTTATTTCTTTGGAATATGCCAGCCCAAACTGCTACTCGTCTTATATTTGGAGAAATACAGTAATTTGGCTCTGGATTGTTACTGGACCATTTATAAGCTTTGTATTTTTTTTTATTTCACTTATTACCATAATAGTAGTGTTCTGTAGGAGGAAAGTAGCTTTAGATAAATTTAGGCCACGCAAAGTTGATTGTTTGGTTTACAGGCGCGTGTGGGTGTCTTAAATTATCGCGGGCCAAAGTTTTTTTTATCTCAATCTTGGTCAACCCGCTAAAACTCGTACTTTAGCCAAATTTTGACCGTTTTGGCTTTCCGGCTCGAAACGAACTTTTCAATGGTGCTAATTTCAAGCCTTTATCTCAAACCAGTAAGAAGTTATTTGGCAAAAACTAAAATATTTTGAATACTAGATGACATAAATAACATATTAGCAGAATATTATACTTTTTTTTAAGCTGACTGTAAACTCTTTCAGTCTTGAGCTAGGTACACGTCAAAGAAATATGGTCAGTTAAATACAATAAAAAATAAAATAAAATGCCTGGTGCTTCAATTTGCAACCTCGCCCGTAAACCAAACAATTTTTTTTTTGCATGGCCTTAGTTTTCTGTTTTTTTAAACTTGCAAAATTAAACCGTCGGTCTGTGACTGTGTTCCTGAAATAATCGTAAATGGAAATTGTGTATGGTTATTAAAGCTGATCATATGCAAATTTTTTAAATTGTACATTAATGCAGGCTCATGAAGTATCAGCAAATCAGATCCAATTCCTATACTTGGCATACGTACAACAAAAATGAAAGAATAGCTAGCTAGCTTACTCAAATCAAGGGTTGTACTAAACAAGTAAATATATTCCTGTATGGTCATATGCCTCTGCTAGTTGCATGACTGGTGTTTTCTTACTTCATCAACAAACTCTTTGCTTTGATTTTATAGTTTTTTAAATTTTTGCTTTGTTTTGTAATAGTTTTTTTTTTTAATAATAGTCCGAGACCCAACGAAAATTAGAAGAAATAAAAATTATCCGAGACAAGATACGAGAACTAGCCGACGATGCCCGCCATAAGGAAGAACTGCATAAACAGTTGGTATGTGTAGTTCAAATGGCTTGTCTTTGTCGGTAAAAGTGTAATGTTTTATAATTGCTGCTACTGTATTTTTCTCCCCGTATGTTGTAGCTTGCTGAATACGAAAAGACTACCAAAGATGTGAACCGAGCAGCTTACACTCGTAGGATATTAGAAATAGTTGGCAATATCAAAAAGCAGAAAGAGGATATCGATAAGGTTAGTGGACTTTATTGCTAGTTGTTTCCTTATATTGGTATTTTCATTTGCTTGTGGCAGAATGTTGATGGCGTGCTTCATGAATCACGGCTAGTTGGTAGCTGAAATTAAGGCTGTGCCAGGGGCAGTTTCTGGAGAAAACAGATTGTTTAAGGGAGTTAGTTTCGGCGTCTTGTGGTGTGGGTGAAGATTAAGACTTTTTGTCAGTCACCTCTGAGCGGTTAAGTTTTATAAGTTGCGAGCTGTTCTTTTTTTAATTGCCATTTATCGTTTCCTTGCTAAATCCTACATGGCGTGTTTTATTAGTTTGTTTTAAACTGCTGGTTCAGGTGTTCGTAAAAATGTTGCACTAGGCCACTTAAAATATGGAATTTCTTTGTGGAGCTTTTTTTCTCAAAAAAAAAATTGGTGCGGGCAGTGGTTTTTTTTTAATTTACTTCTGGCACACATTTTTACAGATAAAGTCAGTCATACCGATCAATTTCACAGCGTAGGAAATTGCTAACTCGATTAATTATGTACACACACACACACACACACACAAAAGAAAAATGCAATGAATACAAGCATCATTGAATTGTACTCATTGCATGTAGATCGATAGTTTCATTAACCACTTTTTAAGGGTTTTTAGGATACCGACCAAATCTTGAACTTGGTTAACTTAGTTCCACTGTTTTTAAACAATAGCTGTCTCATTACTATTTTTAAACAATAGCTGTTTTCCTTACTATTTTTAAGCGAATATGATACACTTGTTTGGCTTCATTGCAGTGTGTTAAGTATAGAAAGTTGAATTTTTTTCTGAGATTCACACAAAGTTCGTCGCTTCTGGAATCTATAAGTCTGCTTCGCTTTCTTCACTTTTCCTGTCGAGACGAAAGGTCGTGTTGCACATAACACATCGGTGACCTCCTTCCCACCAAAATAAATAATGACTAAACGAAGACGCTTACAACACTCATCACAATTCATAATTTAGTCTGAATTTTGAATTAAAACGCTTGCATTTATTTCAGGTGTTAATTGATACCAAAGACGTACAAAAGGAGATTAACCAACTGACAGGAAAACTAGATCGCACATTCACCGTGACCGACGAGCTTGTATTTAGAGTAAGAATGAATTTGATACTTTTGAAAACCAATTGGACGGTTCCGATAACAAAAAAGTGCATTTATTTGGTTATTTTAGGATGCCAAAAAAGATGAATCGGTGAGAAAGGCTTATAAGTTTCTTGCTGCTTTACACGAGGTATGTAAGCGTTGACACACATCGTTCAATTTTGTGTACAAGTACGAATCGTTGAAGTTTAAAATTAATTTCCGATTTTTTTTTAGAGCTGCAGCTTGCTCATCAAAACGGTGGAAGAAACTGGTGCTATTATGCGAGAAATACGTGATTTGGAAGACCAGGTATTAAACTACTGTACTACTATTTCTGTTACTAAGGGTTGGTGAGAGAGATACAGTTGACATTTGGCCAATTTCTAGGTGTAGTCAACCCTATCATCAAAAATAATGATATAAATAATGATTGGTCCCTTAGGACACAAATTTGGAGTGTTTGAAATGGTAATTTATAACATGAGCCTACAAGCGTAAATGGCTGCATGTCCCTTTAGTGGTGGGACAGTTTTTATTAGTTGTTTTTTTTTAATATGTACATATTGACATAAACTCTGCTCTTAACTAAAGAGTTAAGCCGCAGTTAAATTTACTGTTTTTTTTTTCCAGATTGAAACTGAAAGTCAAAAGAAAGTTTTAGCCAATTTAGAAAGAATCATGGCCGACTATAAACAAATGAAGAATGAAAATGCTGCACTCGTCGGAAAACTAAAAGAGTCGGGACAAAACTAATCCACGTGCTCCAGAAATTAGTAAAAAAAAAAAAATGCTTCTGCATTACAGAACTCTACAATCAAATGCCGTTGATTGCCATTCAACGTGTAGACGTAACACCATACTGTTATCATATTCAAGTAAACATTGATAACTAGGAAATTGCTGAGTGTGAATAACTGCCATGAAAAATTGCCATCATCATCGCACGTAGTGTTCATCTGCAGGAACGAAATAGTGCATTCAACGTTAACGATCTCCAGGAGTTGATGAAAAGTTATGCAGGGAGACCTAGTTATCTGCCAGACACGTGATAAAAGGGTTTTTGCATGGTAACTTTGATGAGTACGTGTAATGTGGAAAAGGAAAATTATGTTAGCATTACAGTATTTCGGTCTCTGCTAGGAATGTTATCAATTATTACAGCTCAAAGACCAGTGAGTGCTACTTGGGGTGTGCGACCCTCAAAAGTTTCGAGTTCGAGTCGAGTTTCCTATCTGCTCAAACTCGAATCCGGTAAAAATGCGATAACTTCACCAATTTTTTTACCGATTTTGACATTCAAATATACCAAATTTATCGTCTCGACGAGAGCTTTCCGATGGTGCAAATTAAAAGCCACTAGCTAAAACCATTTTAAAGTTTTATCCTAATAACTGGAGAACTAGTTATAGACATTGACGGCACAGTCCATTAAGCAGCATCTTAGTTGTTGTTACACTAACAAATTAAAAAAGATACATACAAAATAAGTGTGTTAACCAAATACTCGTACTTGGCTCGAATTAAAATTATTCTACTCACACACCCTAGGTACCGCCAATGCCGAATTAAGAAAGACTAAAGATAACTTAAAGGCCAGCAGAAGACAAGAGAATACAGGTGTGTTCATCTTGTCTTCCGGCCTTGAAGTAATCTTTTAAGTTTGTGGTGTCAGATCTGTATCGGCAGCTTTCACTGATATATCGATAAGTCTGGAACCGTTAAAGATTACGCCACACGGTTTGCGGCGTTTTGCTAAAAAACAAAATCACCAAGTATTTTTTTCGCTATCGTTTAACCAGTGGCTACTATTTTTTAATTTTTTATGTTAATAATTATTGGACTTTTGAAGAAAACCACACCATTGATAAAAAATATTAGGGATTAAATTTTGGATATGTGCGTTGGTATCGGGTCAGGTTCAGTTAAATTTGTATTCGTGCAGTTAGTAAGTCTTTCTTAAATGTGTGTCGTTGCCCCCCCCCCCCCTTCCCCCCAACTGGTCTTTGGGTTACTGCTGGTTGATGATACTCTTAGCAGAGAGCAATAGTGAAACAAACGCTAAATTCTCAGCTGAGTCGGGACTCCACAAAGAGTAATGTTGTAATTGACCGCCACAGCATCTCGAGGGTTTGAAGTGCTACCAACAAGAAGTCCACTTCAAAATTCATTGACACTAGACGAACATGTCTAGAAGCTATTAAAATTATTGTATGAGAAAGTAAACGTCTAAATAAGAGATTTAACATAAATTGGGCAATGATTCAGAAAAAGGCTTGTCTTTAAGATAGGTAATTCTTAACCGAATTGTTTGAAACCTACAGGATCCATTCTGTCAGTAGCTGTTAACATTGTTTCTCAAGACAGTAATGGCTGACGAAGGAGTGAAACAGCTGTGCATTATGGAAGCCACTTTTGTACACACAAGTGAGAATTTTCACCTTGGTCTCCATCCATCAACAACTTATTGCTAAGTAATAAAAGTTTGGTAAAAAAAAAAAAGTGCTTGCCCATCATTCGTATTCCGAAAAGCTGATGGAAATTTACCACATTGTTTTTAAGTGGCGAGGTCAAGTCCTTTCATTCAGCCCGAGAACTTCCCAGCTAGTTCAGAATTTGGCTGCCGCTCCTGAATAAGAAGTAAAGAATATGCACCAAGAAGTGCCGTGCTAAACTAATTGCAGCATGCTGCCTGTAGGGCTGCTTTTGATATTATGTTGTATTTATATTGGGAAATTATATGATTCTTGTACAATAAACAATTATGACAAGTGATTAAAGTTAATATGTTAAATTGTGTGGTGTAGTCATAAGTTTATTACATCAGAAATCACATTATCTTGTTGGGGCGCAACGTTATCAAGCACTTAGTAATTTCTTTGTTGCAAGACCGTAACTCATTGTTAGGTCTTAGTCATGAAATCAATTGTTTCTATTGCCTACGGAAATAAACATGTAAATTTTAGCATTTATTCTCAGATGCTGTTTCCCTCCAGAGATTTTTAACCAATTACCAGCCAGCTCACTAACCCCAAAGTGCGCATGCGCACCTCGCCATAATAAATAAAAGCACTTAAGTCGCATTATTTGTCAGCTTTTACTATCTGGAGCACGCTCTGTGCTCTCTCTTCTCCCTCGTACTGTTTGTACATTTGTGATAGCCTATGCATTCATTGTTAATGACTAAAGAACGTGGGTCCATCCGCTTGGGAAGGGCCCTTCTCCGTTGGTTGGCGCAGTTTCATCGTCCTGCTCTCGTCCAGTCACTTCAGCTTACCGTATGTGACTTAACCTCGTACTTTACCGACGTCCAACGACACATTGGCTAAAGCTGAAATTAATGAGCTCTTTGAACGGGCTCATGACAATAGGAAACCAATCTTGTCTCGAGCTTTTTGAACGGGATCATGATAATGATCATGACAAGCCTCCCAGTTCTGCAGATGACACGTGGAGGCAACTTTAATTATGTTTGGAGGTGGGTCGACCACTCTTCAACTGATGTCACCCTTAGCACACCGAAACGAAAGCACTCTCCTTCTCATAACGAACCTCATAAAAACAAGAACAGTATAAGAATAGTAACTACACCCCAGAGCAAAGAAAACGTTACTCCTTCCCTGGCTTCAATGATAAATCTGTACCAAGCCAAGCCAGATGGCGTCGCACAGTGCCGTTACGCGGGCTACTGAGACATTCACTTTCCCTTTCAGAGAACGATCACAAACGACCCATGGATTTTTTTGACCATCTCACGGCTTCAAACCATCTTTCTCAAGCAAACCGGCACTGGTTTCACCACTCCCTTGAAACATGGCAGTTCAACCTTCGGAAAATCTAACAAAAGTTGTTGAGGACCCTTTGCACCTGGACTTCTGCAGTTCAATCTTTCTAGTGAAGATCATAGCACTTGAGTCCCTCTCCTTCTCTTCACCTAGGCAACAGTTTGTCATGATGTCCCACGTGACTTCTTAATTTCCTTGTAAGAAGGTGATGGCTCGGAGTTCGACGACGTTGAAGTGGAGTAGTTTTTCTTTTTCTCAAGTCCCTGAAGTTGAGTCCCTTAAAGAGGCTTCCCCAACCAGTTGTCGAGGAATCCGTGAATGGTAGAGTGTTCGTTAGTGAACTGGCATTCCCTCCTTTATGTTCAAGTGATCCTAATTTTTCGAGACAAAATGTTTCGAAGTGGCCAATTGATAAAAAGAATGTTTTCTGGGGTCTGCAGTTGGAGTAGGTGACAGATGGCTAGATGGAGAATAGCAGTCAATGCATGAGGGGCTGTCCTGAGCCAGAAACTTTAAAAAGATGTGCCCTTCTGTTTAACGAAGTGGAAGATGGAGGGACGGAGTGGGATCTGTAAACAATCTTCTTTGCGGTCGATGAGTATATGATCTCATCCTTTTGAACAGCTTCCCTAAGAATGCAAACCTTTCCATTTAAAAATTTCATTGTGGAGAAGTTGGTTCACTTTTAACTGAATCAAAATGTCAAAATTAATTCTGAGGCATAGGGATCGCATTACAGAGTGGCAGCAATCAAGGGGCTCCCGCCATCACCTACTTTCTGTAACGATCACAGCAACACGCATGCACTAACTGAGCTGGCATATCCGCTTTAGTTAATTTAGCACTACAATGAATGCTGATCACAACAAGAACATTATTTTAGCAGACACGTTTCACGAAAAGTTTTTAAAAACACGTTACTATGCAACAAAATCACTCCAATTCATGCCGAAACTAATGAGGATTTTAAATTGTTGAACACAGAAGTATTCCGGTAGATTCAGCTATGACCTTGTTCCACCGACGAATAAAACGCGCTTCATGAGTGTGTTTTTCACCAACCACACGAGTCTGAGAACCGAACATCATTTTTTTCCTGGCCTTGTTTTCAACTCGAGTGAAAATCCTCTCTCATCATTTTTTAACTGGCCTTGTTAAGAGTTGCTGGACCAGGTTATACGCGTAGGTTTAAGGCATAATCTAAGTATTGTAGTCAAAGAAGTATCTGAACAACACGAAATTTGTAAGATTTATAACGAAATTTCCTTTTACTGCAAAATGAAGTGATAAAAACTATTATATCCTATTTTAGTTGTCATCATTAAATTGTTATCACTTCACTAGCCTACAAGGTTCATGTAAAAAATTCTTTCAGTAATATATCGGCCGCACATCCAGGGGTAATTAGTCCAATATTCACATCTTTTTCTAATGAGGTAATTTTACATTCTATTCTTGGGTGTGTTTTAAATTTTTCTAAAATTGTGTCTGAAATGTAATTCCACATCCAAACTTGGAGTTGCTGTCGTCGTCTTTCTTCAAAAATGCCCGAGTCGAGCATAACTGTCCTATATTCTTCGACTAGCTGCCATAATTCGACAAAGCCCTCTTTGTGAAGAGATGAAACACTCAACACCTGGAAATACAAATAAACCTGTTTAAACCAATTAATAGTAAGAGTCGATTTGTTTTCTCTTGCTAATTCAGTGATCGATATGGCTCCTAATTGCCTAACACCAGTGAATTAATCATCCCAACTAACGAATGCAACCAAAAATTCAAATAATTTCTTAGCCGCGGTGCGTAAGCAACCCATAAAACTAGCGGTCACTTGCATTTCTAGTTTTTGATCAGCTGCGATGGCATGGCATGACGGCGCACACCTCTCACTTAAAGACGAGCCCACTACGATTCTTCCATCGGTTTCATTTTTAAAACTGGAAGTTTAATTAGTATAATAACGAATTGAATCGGCGTTCATAATATTCGGCACCGTTTAGCAGTTTTCTGGAAGGCGAGGTGCCCTATTGCCTCCAAATCGTTTTGTCCTGGCATTTTGAACATTTCTTTTATCACCGGTTACGTTGCCACACAGCCCGACTGATGGAGGAAATAATTAAACCAGGCGCCAAGGCTGTTTGTTGTGACGTGCGTATCACATGACTGGGCTAGTCCACTCAGACGCCCAACAGCTGTGGCTCGTAATATAGATATTAGATAACAAAGTTATTGTCCAAAGGTAGTTTTAAGAATTCGCTTCCCCTCTTCCCTACCCTGAAAAAAAATGACATACAGCAGAAGTTGTTTTAAATATCGGCCACACAAAAAAAAGTACTAAGCACTAAAGTCATTAAATGATTGTCCAAACAAGTAGCCCAATTCTATGTTAATTTCGCATGCCGCCATTAGCCTACATAACTTTCTTATCCAGTTATTTCATACGTATCAATTAGGCCACGTGCCAATGTCAAGATCTAGAATAATTTAAGCGAACGCTCTACAGTGTACATAGTTGTCAGCCATTGGTCGGTTGGTGGGGATGTCGGCTGCATAGTTCCCAGTTATTGGTTGGTGGACGGATGACGTCAGTTGGCTGAAGAAAAAATAACAAACTCCATATGTTTGCAACGAACCAAAATCTTTGATTATTTCTAGTGGAGAATTTCCCCGACGGATTCGACCCATTTTCTAACTCAGACCTAGAAATGGGCCACAGAATCTGTGTGCAAAATTTGACAGAAATTCGTTAAAACGCTATAGCGCCAACACACACCCACCCCGACAAACCGTTCGCATACGAGTCTGTGTAAAGAACTGTCCGTATTAAGATGCGCACTAGCTTGGTCGCTTTAAAGAAAGCTACTGTATTTACAAACCATAACAAAGTTTCAAGTAGGCACTACATTTTAAGCAGCGATGATATTGACTTGCATTTCTGTTAGTTAGTGCATCGTGCATGGTCTACAGCCAAAACTTACAACTAGTAAAAAAAAAAATTTTTCAACCAACATTAGGACAATTATTTCAGAGCTTATAGGAAAGTAATTAAGTGATGTTAACTTTCACAAATTGTTAAAACTTCACAGATCCGATCCTTACAGGTTAATATTTGCAGACACTGCATGTAGCTTTAAAATTTCTTCAAAAAATATTGCTATCGTGGTATTAAATGCACAAAGCTCCTTCGATTTGGTTGCCTGCATTCTACTCTGCGGACTTCACGGATAAATTTCCGGAAGGGCCGCTGTTAAATTTTGTGTTTAAACCCCACCCCCGGTAGCCAAGAAAAAGGATAACACTGTATAAACTTCATACAAAATAGTTACTTGTAACAGCTTTGACTATGATTTGTAAGGACTTTGATGTTCTTCGCATGGGACGTATGCGTGTTACCAGAAATGAAGATTGATAATGGCTAATTACATGAAGCAAATTGGAGTTGGCTTCTTTGCAGAAAAAACATCAGTTTTTAAGAAACCAATCTTTACCATTTTCTGTTAAAGTAGACTTGAAAAATTGGAACGTAAGATTTTTAGTTACCTTTGGACTCCACAAACTGGAACGTGGGCGAACAAACTTGAGGGCACTTGTGTATTCAGCTCTCATGCGCCTTGCAGCTGCTGCTAAATCGCCGTCTGCTTTGTTAACTATCACCAAATCGCATAGTTCAACAATGCCTCTCTTGAGTCCCTGTAATTCATCACCGGCACCTGGCGGAATAAGTAGTAAAAACATGTCGACCATGTCAACGACTGTATGTTCAGCCTGGCCAACTCCTAAAACGGAACAGTTGCGTTAATTTGTAGTTTTCTCAATGACGGAATAGTCCATGGTTAACGTTTCACATACCGACAGTTTCTACAATCACTGTGTCAAACCCGGCCGCTTCACAAAGGATAATGGCTTCATTTGTACTCCGTGTCACACCTCCCAATTGACCAGAGGTGGGTGACGGACGAATGTAGGCTTTGGGGTCTCTAGAGAGTATGGTCATGCGTGTTTTGTCCCCTAGCAATGATCCTGGAAAAGAAAAACCAAAACAATAATAACAAAAAAATTAACGAAATTATTTTTTTTTTTTTTGTTTTTTTTTTATCTACAATGATGGACAGTTGACTTTTTCTGATGAAAGAAAATGTTTGACTGGTCCTTAGTAAGGTGTTAACAGTAAAAAAATTACACTCAAATTACAACCAGGCAAACTACTGGAGTTTTCCTCTTTACATGCAAAAAAAATAATTCAAGTTTTGTGACGTTACATCGGGCTCTTCGTCGGAAAGCTAAAAATAACATCAGAATTCAGTCCATCGTTTAAGTAATAGTTACGGCGAGAAACTCACGGCTGCGATGATTGGCCTGGTGAGAGTATGCAATGGCGAGTGCAAAGCATGAGACTATGCATACTCAAGCCAGGACAATCATCACAGCCGTGAGTTAAAAATCAATAACAGTAAGCTTCTCACCAATAAATAATTTATACCACAGTTGGGACGTCAAGCTAACTGGTATTTAATTAAATCGGCAATCAATCAATATGTTGATATGAATGAAGGTCATCCCATTTTAGTTTATGGAGGGGGGGAGTGGGTGGTAGATGGACGAGTCCTTTGGGTCAAGTTTGTGGAGGGAGAGGAGAGGGGAGTGGGTGGGAAGGAGACAGGTCGCATCGTTTGGCCAGATTTGGCTGGTAAAGTCGCTCGTGTTTTCGAAGCTGTTCGGAGTGACTAAACTTCAATATGAGGTAGCAGGGATAGAATGACATTGTCCCGGGACATTCTGGCAAGGTAAGTAATTCATTTTGTGCATTTGTAGTTTGAGAAATGTTTTTAAAAAACGGTGATAGGGTATCGGTATGAATGAAGGGCATTCCATTTTAGCTTGTGGAGAGGGGGGGGGGTGTGAAAGTTACACGGAGTGAATAAGCTTAGGTATGGGCCGGATATGTGAAAGTTAGCATGGATAAGATTTTATATTCTGGCAATTTAAGTAATTCCTTTTGTACGTTTTTATTGCATTACTTTGTTGCACGCTGTATTTGGTTGTTGGTGTGTTCCAAAGCAGACGACATCATTTACCCACCTCTCAAAACAGCGAAAACCAGTTCACAATTTTCACAAATTTTCGACAGCTTTGAAAAAAATTTTAAAAAATATATCTCCTGCTGTCTTCTTCAGGTGACAAAGAAATAAAAATACTAGTTACATCACACTGTACTGTTCGACGCCGAACTGTCCGACGCTGATTTGAACGAAGCACGTGCGTGCGTGCCACTTCGCAAACCAGGAAGAAATTCAAACTCAATCACTACCCAGACAGCTTTCCACCACCCCAAAAAGTCAAAAACAATAACATCGAAGAGCCAGCAACACCCATAAAAACCATCACCATCCCCTACCTACAGTCAGTATCTGAACCAATCCGCCGCATTCTTAGAGAAGCAAACATCTACACCAGATTTTCGATACCTCCTAACATCAAAACCCTACTCAAACCGCCATCAAAACCCATTCGAAAAGCCTTAAGATCCAACGTTGTTTACAGGATTCCATGCCTGAAATGCCCTACTACATACACAGGGCACACAAAACGCTTGGTCAAAGTAAGAAATTCCGAGCACAAAGCTGCTGTCCAACAATTCGATTTAAATGATGGTCTGGCAGTACACCACGTCGACACCGGACAATAACCCCGATTTTGAAAATACCGACATTTTATTTTACGAAAAGAGATTGTATCCAAGGCTCGCACTAGAATCACTCGCAATAGCCACACAAAATCCACCACCATGCAACCTAACTAAAGGTGCCTTCGGCCAAATCAAAGCTCTCCTTCCCATTACCCACAAAACCGTAGCAGCACGAAGCACCAAAACTGACCCAAAAACTGGCCCAATCACAACAGGGGGAATAAAGCAATAAAACTTCAAAAATCAAACAAACACTGCAGAGACGAAGAAGCTTAGATGTAGTCCAAGTGTGTGTTCCAGATGTCGTGTAAATAGTGTAAATATATTTTTGGCCTGAAGAAGATCCACGATTTGGATTGAAAATTCGCCGACGTTCATCAAAAACAGTTGAGTGAGTTGACATTTTTATCTCTAAACATGATACCTCAACGTAAAATGCCGATCTTTAATATGGACCCTACATCCCGGTAATGAAATTGACTTACTATTATTAGACGGTTACGTTTCTGCTCTTTCGCTTGCTGAAACCGTATTCGTTGTGCCCATGTCATTATTAGGCTGTTATTTATTATATCGAATTTTGATATTTTTATTGGTTTTTAAAGCGTGGTACTGAATTGTGTAGTAGTTTTAACCAGGAGCCGTTAATTTTTTCCTGTTTTTACTTAGCTTTCTCACGAAAGGCCCCATGTAGTGGCACAAAAACTAGTAGGCCGCCTGGTTTTAATTTGCATGCCTCTGATCAGTTCTGTTTTGGTAGAACATGTTCAGTCATAGCAAGTGACCATACACCAGACAAGTGCCTCACGTACAACCCTTTCGAATGTCAATCCAATAGCAGTCGCCAATTGGCCAGTAGACCATAGAAAGCACTCGCCATTTCACAATTTTTACTCGCCACATACCAAATACATCCTGCACGATGCATGGTTTTTCTAATTTATGCATTTCCGAAATTGTAAAATTTTCTTTAATCCCAGTATCAATGCAGAAAAAGCAGTAACGTAGCCCTTAAAAATCTTAGCATAATGCCGTAAACCATTCGTCTATAACTTGTACGGTTCCCGAGATATGGCTCTTTCAGTGTCATTGTCTATTGCTTGTCGCCATTTTGGCGAGTAAGGCTAAGTTCCAAGTCGCCAACGGCCGATTTCCATTC
>JAHWFP010216747.1:86749-105109 GCA_023313725.1 Lithobius niger | reverse complement strand
TGGCGAGTAAGGCTAAGTTCCAAGTCGCCAACGGCCGATTTCCATTCGCCAAATGGCGAGTGGCGACCGACATTGGAGAGGGTTGCTCACGTACCATTAAAAAATGAACGCCCAAGTTATGAGAATTAGCAAATCCGCTCTAGTGCACTTCTATGTCATTGTATTTGGCATTCTGGGTGATAATGTTCTTCATTGACCTACCATATTGACTCGCATACAAGCCACCCTTTTTTCGAAATAATTTTATCCAAAAAAGCAACCCGCGGTTTATATGAGGACATGCCGATAATTTCGCCAAATATTGACAGATTTTGATTTCAAACATACCATTTTAATCGTTGGTTTCGCCAGTTTTCAAGTGGTACAAACCACAAGTAAAGAGCTATAACCGTTCCGAAGTTACTCACATTTTTATACAAACATGGACTCCAAATGGATAGGGGTGCACGGGTAGCTGCGAGCACTGGGGCGTCAGATTCGATAGGCGTCCTAGTCCCAGTGTACATCTCTGGCTTCCTACAGACCCGGGTTCGATCCTGGCGATGGGAAGTGTATATGTACGGGTTTTTCTCCGGTTGTTTCCCGCCCGTTGCGCGAGGGTTTCCTCCGGGTACTCCGGTTTCCTCCCTCATGCGGCAAAAAAACAACTGTAATAATGGTGGTACTTCTTCCACTTAACATCTGCCGCCGGGGAATTTGGGTGGGTGGATGCCTCGAGCATCGTCTCTATATATTATATTATTATATTATATTATTATATTATATTATATAAATGGATAAGAAAAATGACTGCTCACTACTGCTAGTTTTAACGGGACTAATCTTTAGTCACAACATAAAAGTACTTGTTTGTGGATTAATTAATATCAACATGTTCTCATCTTTGAAGGTCACGAATTGTGCAGCAAATGTTTGGTGTGTGTGCACTAGGGATGTGCGATACTCGAAAAATTGGAGCTGAGTAGAGTATGAAACCTATACTCGAACTCGACTCGCTGCTCGCGTCTATACTTGAAAAATTTGAATCCGGCGAAAATGCTATAACTTCGTCAATTTTTGACCGATTTTGACATTCCAATATACCAAATCGATCATCTCGACGAGAGCTTTCCAGTGGTGCAGAGTAAAAGTCAATAACTAAAACTATTTTCACGTTATATCCTTAAATTGGAAGACCATGACCCACACAGTCAGCTAATCACCATCTTTGTTCTTATTACCTTAACAAATTAAAGAGAAACTTGCAAACAAAATATTTCCATCAAATCTCGAACTCGGTTCGATACTCGATTCTTCTGTTACAAACTCGGCTTGGCTCGAATTAAAAATTTTCTACTCGCACATCCCTAGTGTGCACTTCTTTTTTTGGTAGGGTCTGTTCTTCTGGGTGAGGCTTATTTGCGAGCACTGGCTATATGTTAGCCAAAATAATACTACGACAGGATGGACCATCCTATGGCAAATACTTCGTTCACTGTACAATAATAGTACTAGATTTGAATAAGAAAGTATGCAGAGTTATTGACGGCCGTGTTTACCTCCAGTTGTCGACGAGGATGGGTCAACAGCTAAAACAGCCACTTTGTGTGATGTCGACGTGAGGTAAGTGCCAAGAGCTTCTATGAAGGTGGATTTGCCCGCTCCTGGTGGGCCTGACAAACCTGCATAAACCAACAGAAAAAAAAATTAAGTCTTGTGTACATTTTTACAGGGTTCTGCATCACTCTGCCGTTGCATGACAAACGGCTTTGGTGCGACAATTTTATCCTGTTATGTATAATGTAAGAAAAAGAAATAGTCAAATTAACAGCCTTTTTTACTGCTGGGTTGTCGCAGGATGGAGAGGGGAAATTTTGCTACGAAATACCTAGAATCTTTCACATGCTACACTAAGAGCACGAGCACATTTCTGGTAGGGATAGTCCGATATTGATATCGGTATCGGTATTATCTGTATTTATCGGTATTTTTTCCATATCGGTATCGGACCACTATAAGGCTTCCGATACAGATATTTGTTATGCCAAGAAATGCAACCGTCTTCCCTGCAAAACTGACACCAAGTGCAGCAAAAGCAAAGCCATTTGCTCAGTTTGGAATGAAAATGTGGAACTTGTTGGTTCTGCTGCTGTAAGTTTTACAACAACCAACTGAAATTTAACTAAGAAAATGAATGTACTGAAGCCATAAGTAAGAATAAGAGTAAAAATGCTGTTATTGCTGCACAGAACTTATTGGATAATCTCAACAGTTGAAACCCAAGCAAAACCAGAAATCGAAGTTGCATTGTTTGTACAAAATATAAACTTTTAGTCTTGATTTGTTATTATTATCGGTTTCGACATCTGTATCGGTATCGTATCGGATCGGATCGGATCGGTTTACCTTTCATCGGTATCGTATCGTATCGGTAAAAAGTCATATCGGCCGATCCCTAATTTCTGGAGCCCTTCTTTTGAGGCTAGGATTAACTAGAGGATTTTCGGTGTACGAGACAGTCTTTCAAACCAGTTATGTCTTTTTAACAAGCACAACAAACGTAAAATATCATTAACTGCTTTCTAATACCTATCTAAATCAGCTAGCAACACTAGTTTGTTGTTTGTTTCTGAATAACTCCGAACTTCAGTTATTTTTACAGTTGCATGGTAGGTCCTTTTGCCATACTTCAACCGCAAGGACCAAACTGAAGAGTAACTGTTCATCACTGGAGCAAGTGAAGGAGTACAGAATGAAAGTTAAAATATATGGTAGATTTCCTGCGGGTAGATGGTGTTGGTCAGCTAGCCTCGACTCTCACCGTCCAGCGCAGACTGATGCACACAAATATTTTATATGAGAAAGATTTTATTTACAAGATAACATTTTATATATGAGGAGATATTAAGAAATATTTTATGTAAGGAAACGTTTCATAAACGTAGTTACTGTAGTTGCAGACGGAGCCAATGAAACCCAAAATTGTGCTAAGTTAGTTTAGGAACTCTCAAGCGCTAAAAGATAATATTACCACTGGGGTAGCTAACAGCACTCCCCCAGGCTTCGTAATCTGGCTTTGTTCGGCCTCCTGCAAAATTTTCTACAAAAGTTTATATTTTAAGAAACATTTTATACAATGTTTCAGAATAAAACAAAATTTACTACGGAAGTAAAGACAAATGAAAAAGTCCTATACCACACCTATCAAAAAATGTTTGGTTCCTGAACTATCGCCCTATTAGCCCCATTATTTTTTTTTATGGAATATTTACGTTATGGCTTAATTGGAGCCTGTGTCTGGATGCCTGCAAGGTGCACGCTTTATTGTGAGATCACAGCTTTCGTGTTTAAGACCAAATTCATTAGCTCCACAAACTCAGATGCAGCACGATGCACCAACCTGTGGTTACACTTAGTTTAAACGGGACGGAAAGTCAATGAGCTCGAACATTTTTTTTTTTTATTTCTTTGTTAAACTTCGTGACAGGCCTAATCGAATTGCATTCTAAACTGCAAATACGTCTAACTCTTGCCAAGAGAGTTGTTAAATAAATTTAAAAAAAAAAAAATAAAATTTATGGTTAATAACTTCTGCATGCAATGAATGTTGCTCGAAGCTGTAAAAAGCAAACCATTTTTTTTTAATAAATGTTTTCGTAGCTGCGTGAGCACTAAATGTCCAGTGTGAACATAGAAATATTTATATCACAGCAGCCAGAAGCAGACTGGTGGGTGTAGAGGCCAGTGCGGAAATTAATTTTTTTGGGGTGGGGAGGTTACAGAAGTGGACTCGCGCTTTGTTAATTGTGAAATATGGTTTCGTTGTAAATTGTACGCAAAGATTGTATGCATAGGTTGAGAACTGGTTTAAGGGATCTGTTTCCTTAACTTTCGAGCGAAAAGTCAACAAACAGGCTTTTTTTTTTCTTGAATGACTCGAGCAGTGGCACCATGGCCAGGAAAAAATTTCGGATGATCCCGAACAAAGCCAGATAGGGGTCTGGGGGGAGTGCTGTTAGCTACCCCGGTAGTCATATTAACTTTTGGCGTCTTGGGAGTACCGAAACTAAGTAAGTTACTGCCTGGCGTCATCACCCATTCATTTACCTATCCTGAAAGATAAACTTTTCCGTCCATGAGCTAGGTATTTCTCCTTTGCGTGTTTTAAGACAGAAGCCAGTATTTGCTGACTCATTTCCCTTTTGCTACAAAGTGTTGATTCGACCAATGTTATTGATTCAGCCAAACAACTTCGGTTTCCATCCAAAATCCCTTTCGTCAACTTGGCCACAAGTGATGAAGACGATGTTGACACACGATCACCAAAAGATCGCGATTGGAAAACCGCGCCATTTGAAAAAGTGTTCCTTCCCGGTTTTAAGAGGATTTCATTGCCATCGTTTAATTTACACAGACTTGATTTATTGCTCCAGCAGCAATACTGCCTGGCGAAGAAACGGGACTGCAAAACTTCTGACCACGATCGCAAAACCAACGTGGTCATCGCCTGTTTTGGAGGTGACTGGGCCTCGAGTAAACAAGTCTATTGGCCCCAGAACGCATCCGACATGGCAGCCCAAACTGTCGAGTAAACAAGGCTATTGGCCCCAGAACAATGCTTCAGGTTATAACGGACCCATATGCTTCTGAAATTCGCCCAAAAGCCATTCACAGCTACGCCAAACATTCCTTTTGCTCACACCCAGTGGTTCCATGCCTATCCTTTCTCCTCCAGTTTGGGAAGGAGTGTAGAAGATGTTTTTTTTTTTTTTAACTTTCGTTGTGGAATTTCATACTAGCATCACCAGCAGGACGGAATGCTGGTGTGTTGCCTCTATCCTTCTTACCTCCTTCCTATTGCTACTTACTGCAATACTACCAAGGATAAGTAAGGTTGTTCGGTTGTACTTGCTGTGTGCAGCCAAGTAGGAAACTATAACTCTGTCTGTCCACGTAGTAGGTAAATTGACAACCATATCAACGTAGATATCCACCCCCTAGTGAAGTCTGGTCTATTGTCATTGTTTGAGATAATTGGACATTTGGCAAGCATCCAAGTTTGCAAAGTTGGCATTGTGACTTGTTAACGAGAGTTGACTGGATTAAAACGGGCTCCATAACCTTTGCTTTTGCTTGTTACCAGCATCAAATCTTCAGTACCGCAAGTGACATAAAATCAAACTTCATCGAGTTGTGTGTGGGTTTGGCGAACTCTTTTTAATTCAAATAGTTTAACTGTGAAAAATATAGAAAAGTAACGAGATATCACATCTTACCTTTCCAAGCCTATGTGGTGGCCCTAGGGGAAGTTGGGAGTATTAAACCTCTACTAATGCCTTCGTAGTGGTTCGAAGGCAAATCATTTGTTAGGGTAGCGCGCACAGCGCACACCGATTCCACTGCTAATTGTGGGACCGTTCAAGTATTACGTCATCAGGAAATTGGCTATCTTCAACCGCCCCCCCCCCCTCACCATCAAATGCTCAAAAGTATTACGTCATTTCTAAATTTAACCACCTCACCTTAGGAAAGGGTGTTTTCCCTGTATATCCCTGGTTTTTGTTGCATATTTTCACTCTTTAAATTTTGTTTTTCCTGGGGTAGCGGTGCTTATGTCATCAACTGGCCACCCCTTCTTCCCCACGTCTGCAATTGTCACCAGTAGTCAAATCTCCCTCCCCCTTTCTTGATGACGTAATACTTGAACGGTCCCTGTGGACTCTGAACGGCGCTAAGAATGGCACTATCGTGTTCAATGGAGTGTCCATAATTACAGAACCGCATGGTCCGTCTCTCGTTCATGACGGCAACCCACCGGCAATTCCTCTGGCCTATAGTGTAATGATAGGTCGTAACTATTTTCTGGAATAACCCACGTTAAAATATGCTGCGATTACCCTGATAAATAGGTGCGAAAAATATCAGTCAGATTAGTCCAGGAATGTAGCATCTTCACACGAAGCAGCATTGATCGCCCTTAAAGCGTGGAACAATGGCTTCTTCAAATCAAGGCTGACTGCGGTAGAAATCATGTGTCTCGCGTCCTGGCTCATTGCCCCTTCACGGACTTGCTGGAAAACTGATGTCTTTTAGCATTGCTTTGGTAAAGTCAGATTTTGGCAGTGTTGTATCAACTGGCTTGGAGTCAGGAAATGAAAGTTGCAGCTTTTCTCCCGACTACCTTTTGACAAGGGATGAAACACGAAGAGATAGTTACAGCGTGGACACTGCAAAGCCCTACTGGCATGAATGCATTTTATTATGCTTCTGCTTCTGACTCGGTCTGTTTACCAGAATGACTTTTACATTCTGGTTGGCACAGACCCAACCGTATGGAGTTTCACACCTATTTTAACATTTCTGTGGCTAAAAAATGGAGAGAGAGTGTCTTGTTGCTAAAGGTACCATAATAGTGCAAATTGGGACAAAAAATCAAAGCTACATTTTAACAGAGCATTCATAGTAACAGCTTACCAAATGTAGTGTTAGTTGTAACTTCCATGAGAAAATGTTGGAAAAAAATAAGAAACAAAACGTATAATGTCTGCGTATGTAAATCGGATCGGGCGTGAGCAAGCACGTGTCATCGGGCGTGAGCAAGCGTGTGCCTTAGGACGTGAGCAAGCCCGAGCCTTTTGGGCGCGCGCAAGCCCGTGCCTTAGAACGAAAGTAGCACCTGAAGTACAAAACGACAGGAGCTTTCAACACTAGACCTGAACTGTGGTGATGTCATATTTTTGTCACATTTTATTGAGACTTATGAAGTTCCCGCAGTGAAGAATTGTTTATTTTGTAATATTTATTTACCGGTATTTTATTTCAATTTCTGAAGACAGGTGCAACATTCTCTAGCTCATTTTAGATAAAATCCTGCAAAATGGTGACATTCGTATTTCGCGCCCTTTAAGGTTTTCTGTTCCATTCAGAAAGTAAAAAATAATCCTGTGGTGACGGTCTTTCATAACCAGCACTTGCAGTGCGCGTTAAATATTTGGGTAAGGTGGTTCTGTAGGGTTTAACCCTGAAGTTCTTTCGGAAGTTTGGCTAACATTCTTAGCACTATTATTATATATCACTTTACCTACCCTGGGGATATACAGCCTACAACCCCACATTGGTTCTTTAAAAATCCATAGCCATCTACTGAGGTAGTCGATGCTTTCAGTGTTCTGCCTTTTTCGTAATTGTACCCAGTAAAAACGTTAGGTATTTTGTTATGGTTCTAGTTAAAGAAATGTGTACGAAGGTTGTAGATTGCATCCAGAAAAATGTCCGATCTGCTTTGGGTGACTTTATGACCTAATTTTTTTGTAATGCGATAGTTTCGCGGCTTCTGAACCTTCTGATTCTCTGATCAGTTCGCTACTTAAGTTTGGTGTTGTAATTCTGTAACATCCTAATTCAGGTTTCATCCTAATCCATTAAATGATTTAGTTTTGTTTGGAGCGAGTGAAAATACGCCTAATCTTGTTCTAGTTCGTTAGCTAGGCTAACAGAAGGAAAGTTAACATTGGTTTCACACAAAATTTGGATCCTGTTTTAAATCCATTTGAATTTTCGGTTTACGTTAACGTTCACGTTTCAGTTCAGTTTACTTTAGGGTTGTCACGTTTGAGGATGAAGAAAATGCGTTTCTGGAATGGGAAGACCCATTTTTGCACACAAGTATACCTCAAGTTTGGTTGCATAATTGTAGAAATTAATCATGCTAGTGAAATCTCCTTGGCAAGAATACATTAGAAACCGCTCACTTTGATTCTGTCAGATTTTTTCTACAATTTCCTCTTTTCGCTCTTGGCTTAACGCCTTCGGAAAAACGATTTAAAATTGTCGTGGTTGCTTTGAATAGTTTGTCGTAACATGTTAGTATTAACTCACACTTGACTTGTTAGTGTTAACTGTTAGTTCATCTGGAATCATGTTTCATCTGCTAGCATGATGTTAAACGTTAACAGGATACATTTGGTTCCATTTAACACACAGTTACTTAAACAGTCTTTTACATATTCATTGTTCAGTTAAAACGTTTTTACTTGGAAGTAGTAGTCATAAGATTGGGACACAAACTCTCGTCTTTCGTCCTCTGCTCTTTTGCCTGCAATTTTAGTTCCGTTTTTCGTTTGTTTGTCACTTCCCGACTTCTCTTTGCCACTTCTGTTGCCCTTCGCATTATCGTTTTCGTGTCCATGATCCTATCTGGAAGAGGAAGACCACGCGCGCGAATTGACCGAAATTGAAAGATCGGCTTAATGGCCGAGAACGGCTATCATTACTTGAAGATCTTCGCCGGTAAGAAGTTTCCTTAAACGTCTTACACGGACTGTGGAGTGGAGATCTTTTCCACTTCAAATATTTGGGCGAGTTGCAGTCAATGTTATGGTTAATCCATTTGTGGATGAAAGTGAAGCGGCTAAAGGGAGTCGCCGCGATGACCCATTCTCCATCGGATTCGGTTGAGCCGGAGAGCAGAGAACATTCTGGATTAGGAGCAGAAGGCTTGCGGTTATCTTTGTCACGATCAAAAGTTCATTAATTTCCTCTTTGGAAAGTGGTTCTTCCGCAGCAACAACAGGATGTGTGTTTGCTTTCAAATCCAATACTTGTTGTTGAGTCTGCCTAGTGGAATTGATTGATAGATCCAAGAGTTCTTCATAATGACGGGGGGTCTTTTGGAGCTATGGAACACTTCCTCCTAATCTTGGGAGTTGTATAACATGGTTTCTGAATGGCCGACGGGTCAACAGCAGTTACATCCCAGTCGGTGGATAAAGTGCTTTCCCCCAAATGTTGTTTTCTCTCCAGTCTTGGTATTCTTCCCACTTTGCTTTCACTTTCAATTAGAGTTTCGAATTATTCAATTTATTAAGCTGGAGTTGTAAAGACTCGAGGTCAGCGTTTGCTGTCTCGGACTTTATACAAAACCAGCGAAATAGCCATGAACGGGATCCAAGGTCTGGTTTACTGCAATCACTTGCTTGGGTGATAATTCAGCTAGAGCGAATAAAATGTCTTGAAGTTCGTGAAAAGATTTTGCCTTCGACATTCACGGCTGAGGGTCGGCCTCCGTTGCCACGCGGAGAGCTTCACTGGCCTGTTGATGGCAAGGGTGGTGGAAAAGGTGAGACGCTAATGTTGGGCGAGTCACGTTGATCCTCAGCATCCGGCTTTTTCGCCCTTTCATTCGTGACGGCCTCCTTAGAACTCACCAAATTGCCCGATCTCCTCTGTTGATCACGACGGGATGACCTTTTGTGTGCCGAAAGTGAACAAGTCGAAGTTGGTTTGGAAGATCCAGCCTTACTAGACGGTAATTTAAGCAACGACTTGCCGGAGGAGGGTGGGACACTTGACGGTGAAGCCGTAGCCAAGCCTTTCTTTCTCTTCATTTGATCGAGCCTGATCCGAGATTTGCGTTGCTTGTCCAAAATGAGGATCCACTTGCTTGCATCAGTGGTCATGCATACCTTGAATGGGTATAAAAATCACATGAACAGTGATATTGGCTAGCCAAGTGCAAATCCAAACATTCGGCCTTGGCGACGACGCCGGGCAACAATAAACATCAGAAGCCGAGGGACAAAGCACGAAGGAGTATAGGAGCCAGGGGCGGAGAGGAGCTCTTCCTAGTCGGCAAAAATCGAAGCGCCCTGTTCTTTCGCCATCCTAGGGCTTGCATTTTTCGCTGATAAAAAAAAAATGTGTAGTTCATGCTGTGAACGGAAGAGGGAAGGTGAGCGCTAGAGTACAAAAGATGACTGGGATGCACTTTTGGCGCTTTTATACAAGGAGGGAAGTGCAGACCCGCACTTCAGATTAGCGAGCAGGGAATTGGATTTTTCAATTAAATCTCTGGAGGAAAAAACATTGGAGAATAAAAATGCTGTCAATTACAGGTAATGTATATTTTTGTTGCAATGGAAACTCAATTGTTTATTCAGAACTAGGAAACATACAGTAACCCTGGCTCGACATCATGACAGCACAAAAGTAATACTAAAATCAGCTTCTTTCCGCCATTTCAGAGTCTGGGTAAGACTTCATCATTTGCAGGTAAGCGAGCAATAGGTCAAATTTTCTTCATAAGCTGGAAACTTATCACTAGGTGTCATGTCACTGACAAAAGTTCAAACTTGTGTAATTCAACAGTGACTATAAATTCCAATGCAGAAAAAATTGAAGACAACATTTAATGTGATACAATCAAATGTACGTAACCAGTAACCTTGTTAATAGGTAACTGCCATCAACTAAGGCCATAATTCAATCAATGTGGTAAAACAGTTTTAGAGTGAGTAGTACTTGGAAAAAAAACCATTTTCTTTATATGGCTCCATTTTTTAAAATTTATTCTATATACTTATTTTTAATACACCTAAACAGGCTACCTTATTCAGAGACAAAACTAATGAAAGCTAAAAATCTCACTTAAACTGTGGTGGTGTAGAGCTCAGCCTAATTGCTTAAGAAACTGATGTGGTCGGTGAGTGTAAAGGTGACCCTGTCTAGTCCCTACCAGTCTGTGTCTACGAGGGTAGGGTGAGATACTACCTGGCCTCTGTACACATATCATTCCCCTTTGACAATTCAAGTTTTCTTTTGGGAAAAAACACACGGCCAAATTCAAAACTCAAATACTCGTCAGTGTTCTACAAATTTTCAAAGGCACATGTCTGTAAAGGTGTTAAATTATGGTGCTCCTCATCTTCTTCAGGCTATTAAATGTGTTTTCTTCCGTTTCGTACATATCTGTTTAAAAATAATTCCCTCGACACATCTAGCAGAAACATCGATGTAAGAAACACCATAATTTAACATCTTTATGGACATATATTGAGTTTTGAATTTGAGCGTCAAGACGATTTTTTCCCCGTAGTTACTGAATATTCAAAGTACGATGGTTGCATTTTTCTACACTTCTTTCTCTTTCAAAAATGTCTAGTACAGGGTTCATACATAATTTATGGTTTGAATTTCCCTGACCTTTGGTGTCATAATTTAACTACAAAACTTAATGTATTACCTGCATCAGCATATATTTTTAATGGTTGTAGGGCTACCTTTTTTTAAGCCTATATTTCTTTTCCTTGACTTTTCCAGGTCACGTACGAATCCTACAGTAAGTAATGTTCAAAACTGAGCTGGTTTGTCTACATAAGTATATTTGCTTCTGTTGACGCAAGTCTCCTCCACGAAATTAATGAGGGAAAAAAACTTGTATAGAAGGCATTAGTTTTCTTTCCGTATATGTCGCCAACTTACGGAATGGCTAAAGTTGGCGAAACAATAAGAAAATGGATGCTTTCTGCAAGTCGGGGAATAGTTTTAGCCTGCATTAGTTTTATCATGAATTTGCCATAACTACCTAACCAGAAAAAATAAACACAGTCTTAAACTCATAACCCATTTACACAGCTTGGACAGTATTTAAACTCGCAACCTATAGATTAGTAGGCTGACGTCCTAACCATCCGGCTTTCTGCGACAAGGATTTTCTTTTTAGCATTCAGTTTAACATAGCCAACCGACTTTTCCGTGGCTGCGTTTATTGGCTTGTTTCAGCCCACGCCATTGCAACAATGAAACCAAAGAAAAAGACAACAAACTAGGCCAAAATTGAACCAAGAAGGTATTAATTTTTTTTGCACTTTTTCTTGGAAAGAATCCCAGAACCTAATGAAACATCCCCTCAGGCTTCGCTCTAGGACGTTCTTTCAGTCCTAGGATTCCGTCGAAGAAAAGTGTGACAAAAACTACATCTGACTCTATTGTTACAAATGTTTGGCTATAACTTAAAAAATAAATACAAATGAAAACCTATTTGTGTTACTTTTGGCCTTCAAGGGCAATTACGTCCATTTCGACATGTATGTTTTACTTTTGGATCACTTACGCAATAACTAAACACAAGAATTGCGGTAGGAATACGTTACGTACGTCCGATACAATTTAATTACTGTATCACCAAAACATGAATATGGAGACCACCATTGTTTTGCTGGAATGCGCAGAAATTAATGGCGACAGATGGTACTTATCGATTTCGACTCGCAGCCGATTGAGATAGCTGTGTTGGCTGCGAGTAGCTCTAGCGTCTGACAGCCTTAGCTCATATCGACAGTAGTCGGCCCGCTAAGGCCGTCGGACGCTAGAGCTACTCACAGCCAACACAGCTATCTCAATCGGCTGCGAGTCGAAATCGATATACACCATCTGTCGGCATTAATTTCTGCGCGTTTTAGCAAAACAATGGCGGTGTACGTATCGTGTTTTGGTGATGCAGTAATTAAATTGTTGTATCGAACGTACGAAACGTATTTCTACTGCAATTCTTGTGTTTATAGTTATTGCATAAGTGATCCAAAAGTAAAACATGCATGTCAAAATGGATGTAATTGCCCTTTAAAAGTCAGACGGCCCGAGCAGGGAATTGAACCCATGATCTCTGACACGGCGCAGTGACAGTATGGCTCAGCAGTAGGACCTCGGCATTTGGTTTCAAAGATCGTGAGTTCAATTCGCCGCTCAGTCAGTGTGACATTTTAGTCCAAAAGGCAATGCAAATAGGTTTGCATCCGCATTTATTTAACCCTTCTCAACCTGTTTGGCTTTTTGTCCTGTCTAATGGCTATAACTTGACAAAGAAAATGTATAGTTTCACAATCTCCACGGCGACGGAAGACTTGGCTTATCTGCTTACCTGCAATTTTTTTGTAACTGGTGACATTGATTTATAAGTTCACAAAGACTACCTGAAAACAGTAAATATTGGGCTTCATGACACATTGGAATTTCTTTTTTTTTCCCACAACAATATCCCTGCAACTGCTTTAGCATTTTGACGGTCTGCTGGCTTGTAGGCCCTAGGATAGTTTGATAAAGGCAATGACCTCTTTTAATTGCTGACGGGAGAAATCTCTCCTTCTAGAACTCTCTCTTGTCTCCTCTTTCGTCGCCGGAAATATCTCTGCAAGACTCCACAATTACGGCATCTGGCCATTCCAGTTTCCGTGGTCTGATAAGTAGCGTTCTTCGGTCCAAGGAAATATCCCAAACAGTCTTTGTGTTGGATGCGCTTGTGTGGGTACCTAATCATTTCAACATCTTGATGGAGTTTTGCTTTTGGCTCTTAAATGAAAAAAAAATTCTTCATTTTAACCAGAGTAAACTTTTCAACATGGTAAACTACCGTAAATCGCCTGTTAACAGACCTAGCAAAGCTACGGTCCACCCTTCTAAAATGCTTTAAGGTCAGAAATCGTAAAATTGGATCGTAATTTTTCTGATAGAAAATGACTAAAAGTTTCATATTTTTAAGGAAATCAATGTTTTTATCCCCTTAAATCGTAATTTCTAGTTGCCCTTCGGAAACAAAGATTACCTGTGTTTATTTGCATTCCTTTCCTGAGCTGAGGGAAGCTTCTCTGGAGGGTTGAAGATTTGACGCTTCTATAAAAGCATTCAGGCGCGGCCGGCCTGCCATTTTTTTCCCTCCAGCCGACCGCGATGGTCGCTCTCCGCTTCACTCCTCTCTCCTGCCTTCGCCTTTAACTACGCTTCGCCTACGCCTCTCTCGCCAAGCACCTGCCCATGACGTCTACACGCCTTTTCCCGCAGCCTTGCGCCTTCCGATGCCGACATTTTTCTTTTTTTGTCTGCTTCACCTTCACCCTCTTCGTCCTGGCCACTGCGCCATTCCCATGGCAAGACCCCGGAGATCATCCTGGCACTCTTCACTCCAAGCAAAAACGCCATCTCCCACAAACCGTCCGCCTCCTGTTTCGAACCTCTTGCATCAAGCTTCGCCTTCGCCCTTCTTCACAAGGCTCTTAGCTTCGCCTGCTACATCCCGCAGCTACCGGTGATCACTCAACTTGTTCCCTTCGCCCTCACCACCATGACCAACAACCATCTTGGACGTTACCACAATTGACCGTTCGTCTTATACTTCGCCCAACCGGCCACCGCCTGGCTTCCGCCGATGGACCATCAAAACGCGGTTCGAAAACCACACGACCAACCTGTCGACAAACAAACGAAGTGACTCAACAATTGCTTCGCCCAAGATGGCTGCGCCTTCGCTTGTGCCTCCTGATTTCCTAACTCCGGTACGGCTTCCGCTGCCTCGTCCACCGCAAGCACGTGCCCTCTGGCTAGCCGCTTCGCCCTCTTCAAGCAAGGCTAGCTCGTGACTCCGACATCAAGTCCTCGAGCCTCCTACCGTCACCCACCCACAATCCAGTTCTTATCACGGATTACTTCACATCAAGGTTTTTCTCTAACCGCCTTTTCTTTTTAACAAGGAAAGAATAAAGATCACAAATGAAGGAGAAAAACAAATGTTTTCCCCTCAAGTCTGATCTCTCTGCCCAAGACAAACGGCCATACCAAACCAAGTCAAGCCAAGCCAAGCACATTGTCTCAGCCTTCAAAGCCTCAGCTTAGACAGCTTGTCTCAAGCAACTGGTCTCATCAAGAACACACAAAACAGGCTAACATCACGCACATAAAGACAATCTGCACCTTGTCTAACACGTGACTAACACTCACGCAACATCCAAAGTCTTTACAAACAAGCAACCAAGAAAACAAGCAAGCAAGCAAGCAACCGAGGAAGCAAGCAAACAAGCAAGCAAGCAAATCGAAGCCAAGAATCAAACAGCTTGTCCCGAACAATTTATCTACCATGATCCTCGACTGATGTATGAAGCTGAAAGTCAAGACGTACGTCGTCATCTCGTCCCGTTTGTAACTTACACTCACGTCATGAGTAAAGTTTCAAACGATTAAGACCAAGAATCCGACAACTTATCGAGAACAGCTCGTCTCCACCACCTGAAGATCAAGACGATCATCGTCGTCTCGTCTCATTTGTGACACAAGTTCACGCTATGAGTGAAGTCTCAAGCAACTGAAACCAAGAATCAGACTACACGTCCCCCAAACAGCTCGTCTCAGCCATGATCCAACGATCACTCATCAACCTGAAGACCCATACCACCATCGTCTCGTCTCATTCACAACTTACTCGCACGTTATGAGTGAAGTTTTCAAGCAATTAAAGCAAGAATCAGACAGCTTGTCCCAAGACAGCTCCTCTCGGTCGTCATTCGCAAACCACGCATTATCCTGAAGATCAAGACACCCATCATCGCCTCGTCTCACTCGTGTTGTCACACTCACGTGACGAGTGAATCTCCAAGCAACTGAGGCCAAGAATCGAACTGCTACTCCCCACCGTGATCAAAGAATCACGCAAGAATCTGAAGACAAAGACAACCGTCATCATATTGGGTCATTCCAAAAAAAAAAAAAAAAAAAAAAAAAACCTAGCCAAGCTAAGTAGAGCAAAGCCAAGCCAACTCAAGCCACTCCATGACAACCGTTTTTCTTCCTGAAAAATGCTCATGTCACGTGGAAAGCTTCAAGGACCAAAAAAAAAAAAACAGCCAACTGCCAACACCCAATAACCCGCAGCCGACAACCAACAACTGGTCTGAAAAGTCACCATTACTCGAAACAAGCAGAAGAACAAGACAGGCGTCCCACGTAACTTCTGCCACTAACGTCCACACAAGACACAAGCCACGAATAACCATCATGAAGTGTCAACCTGGACCACAACTTGCTCGGTTCACCACCAAATCTTCACCCACAAGATCAAGATCGAGACAAGATTAGCCTTCTCGTCTCATCATAACTGTAACTCCGATTTATCTCAAACGGTTCAGCCCAATCCAGAACACACCCATGGAACATCAAAGCAAGGAAAGAATTTGACAAGAATCTGACAACCTGTCCCAGACAATTTCTCCCTGACCATTATCCATGAATCACACTTCAACCTGAAGATCAAGATGGTCGTCGTCATCTCGCCTCATTTGTGACTCAAACTCATGTTATGAGGGAAGTTCTCAAACAACTGAAGCCAAGAATCAGACAGCTTGTCTCGACCACGATCCACAAATCTCACATCAACCTAATATCAAGACAACCATCATTGTTACACCATTCATGACGAACACCCACTTAATGACGGGAGCCTCAAGCAGTCGAAGCCCAAATCAGACAGCTTGTCTCGATCGGGACCACAAACCACACGTCATCTTGAAGACCAAGACGATCGGTCATTCACGTCGAACACTCACGTTATCAAGACCCAACTGAGTCAACTGGCCTCAAACAACCGATCTCAAACGTGACCAACTCACGCATCAAACAGAAGAGCAATACGGACATTGTCGTCTCGTCTTACAATGAACTAGGCCCTAAGAATCACGTCATGCGAGAAGCAACGAGCTTCACATCAAGCCTCTGACAGCTTGTCTCGGACTGGTTGCCCAAAACGAAGCCAGTATCCGCCTCCACCAATCACACCATCAACACCAGTTCTTCCATGACAAAGAGTTAATCTTCAAGTCTCTTGCATCAGACATTCCAAAAAAAAAAACTTCCCCAACGAATTCAAGATTATACAATCCTGTTCAACAAATCAGCACTGAACCAACACAGCACAGCAACACAGCAACAAACTTCTGACTGATCGCTCTGATCGAACCCGACATGATCATCCTAGGGTCCCCATCAAAAGCACTGCAAGAATTGCCTCAGAATTAGACCCCCACTCCCTGAACAAGAGAACATTACTCCTCACTACAAATCAAGACTACAGTGAACTCCAAGCCACTTGCATCAATTCCACACACCACTTTTCCCACGTATACCCCAACATTTCAACTCATTTAAAGAACCACCTCCGAGTCAAACCAAATGAGCTGCAAGCCCTTCGCAATCAACTGTCAAACCCGCACCAAGAGCATCATTGCTGTCAAACCCGAAAGGTTTCTATACCCAGCACATGTCTTATGGTTCCAAATCAAAACAACAAACATCTAGAATTTCGCAAGAGTCATAAACCAACTCTTCCTAGCCCCTCAAGTTTTTTCCCGGCGTAACATTTGCAACGATGTCCGCCTCAAGGATCAGGACTGAGGTCGACAACACCAATAAAGACATCAACAAACGACCATCAAACATCAAAATCCAGGGACCCACTATTTAAAGCATAGCCGACCAAATCCTCTCTCATTCGACCTGCAGACTTGGGCGAGTTAGGTGGACTGTTGGCACATTCTTTTGAATTGTGCCGACTTTTATTTTATTTTATTTGGTTTTAGTTTTTTAGCATGGAACCTTGCATCCTTAAGATTTGTGAGTTTTATTTCCATGGCCCTGCTCTGCTGTTATTTTATTAATTTTTACTTTATTTTTAAGTTGTTTGACATGTTTTAAACCCTTCACCTGAAAACGGTTCCGACCTTGGAACCGAAACGTCGTGATTTCGTTGTTTCACCAGCACTTGATGGCTACTCTGTATGTGTTTTTAATCAACAATTTGACATCGAACCTGACCAAGACCGACATCGGCACAGAAGACCTCCCACAGCAACATCGCAGTCTCAGACGTCATGGAAGCCGCATCTTGGGAAAGTAAATCAGTCCCTCACAAGCCATTTCCTCATGAACACGACAAAACAAGAAAATGGATTACACTGTCTGGGATCCACTATCGCTGCCAGATGGGTCATCCAATCCCCCTTAAGCACTGAAAACATCCGATGTCCTGAAGCTGAAGCAAGACTCATCCTACACTTTCAACCATCCATCTAATCCTTGACTCCGACAGCCACTACTCCTATGTTTTCAAAAAGTGCAAAAATCTCTGATTGTTTGGGGGAGCCAGCTCTTAAACCTAGGGCACCAGTCAAGTGGAGCCCACCTCCACGATTGACGAGGTCTACTGCGTATGCAAATAAACTCAGGTAATCTATGTTTCCGAAGGGCAACTAGAAACGGTATTTTACCGGCCCTCCTGCTGGCCGGCTGAAAATTGTTTCTATTGCCTGAAGGAAACATACCTTACCTGTACCCTGCCCTACCTCCCTTCTTGAGTCACCACCTGACAATATAGAGGGTAAAAAAGATGGCAAGCCGGCAGCGCCTGAATGCTTTTATAGAGGGGTCTCGTGCATGCGCAGACCGGGTTACGCAGCTGGCTACCTAGCGTCAAATCTTCAAACCTCCAGAGAAGCATCCCTCAGGAAAGGAATGCAAATAAACATAGGTAACGTATGTTTCCTTCAGGCAGTAGAAACAATTTTCAGCCGGCAAAATACTGTTTTTCTGCACCAAAACTAACTAAAAGCTTCATACGTAAACAAACTAAATAAACTAGTAGACTAATAAACTTAAATTTCTGAACAAATGGGAATAAAGGCATTGTGTTTTAATTCTAGACCGTACTAGATCACATACGTGAACGATAGCATAAATGCCAAAAAATCACTGAACTCTTCCTTGATTATGCTCATTCTAGAAATTAAA
>JAHWFP010216747.1:47409-64371 GCA_023313725.1 Lithobius niger | reverse complement strand
TTTTTTTTTTTTTTTATTTTTACTTTTAATCATGCATTCGAGTGTAAGACCTCGTAAGAGAAGGGGGGGGGGGGGAGGGGGGACAAAAAAATTGTATAAAATATATCCATATTGAACTTCTTCACTCCCGTTTCAAGTTCACTCGTTATTTGTTTTTATTTCAGACACCTCGTAAAATAACATTAAGTTACTGATAAAACCGTGTCACTCCCGATTTCTCCAGCAGCCCACTGACCTTGCCTGAGAACTAGCTTCTGTTTTCTCTTGTTGCTAAACAACGTCAGCTGCTCGCGAAATCCGGAGCATTGCGGGGCATGCGCACAACACACTCTAACTTTTCTTTGTCCGCTGCCATCTGTCTTTTTCTCCCAAACCAGCCAAAATGGATTATGCTACTCTACATCGCTGCCAGCTTCTGAATCCTCAATCTTCCTACGAAGCCTAATTTCAGATGTATCTTTATTACTACGAGCATTGTAACTATGTGCTGAGCCTCTGTGGCATTGTAATTTTAATTCGTAGTCAAGTTTTCTCTGTTTTTCTTTTAAAGTTACGGCCCGATCGTGGCTCAATGTATTTACGTTTCCGAGATAGCCTGATTACTACGTCCAAATTTTCGCTATGTTCAAAATTTGGCGGCACCCACTCCGAAGAATGATCTAAAGGATCCAAGAAAAGTTTTGCTATAAAATCTTGTAATTTTATTTCAGCTTCCGATAGTTCATTAATTTGCTTTGACATTTTGAAGATCCGAAGCTCCAAGTTAAAAGGAACAGGTTGGTTAGCGCCTCTAGCAAGCTATGGGCGAATATGGTTAATGTGAACTCTTAAAATTTTCGCTGGATCCAAAAAGTGTACTACCCATACGATTACATCATTAATTAACTCTTTCATACTGTATGGCCCAGTCCGTACTCTGTAATTTATTCGAAACCTGCCTTAGGCTAGTCCAGTCATGATTATCCAGGCTTCTGCAACGTTTGGTAAGCACCTAACTTAGCCTTGGCTTGTTAGGCCTCACAAAAGCCTGACAGATTTGACAAGATTTCACATAATCCACAATATACGCCACCATTTTGGGCCACCAGCAGTGCAACTGTATAAGATCCAACGTCTTTTGGCAGCCGTGATGTCCACTACTGGGTGCTGTATGGCAATCTCGAATGCAAAAATTTACTTGGGACTTAAAATGCACATTTGAGCTACGTTTTCAACCCTGCCTTGTTGAGGGTTTGCTAGCATAATTCTATATAGAATTCCATCATAGTCTTTAAAAAATATGTTTCATTTATTGGATGCATCTAAATGTTCTTCCGAACACTGACTTTTTAAGGCGCTTCACGAGCTCATCGAAGTAAAGATCATTTCTCGGTTCCACCGCTAGGTGCGCTCTAGTCCAGTCAGCATACCAACTTCCCAACACAGCAACAGGAATTTCAATTCTGGACAAAGCGTCTGCTACTGCGAGCAGCTTACCCGGTTTGTGACGTAAGCGAAACTCGTACTCGCGTAATTGTAGCAAAATTCTCTTGATTTTAGGAGGCAAATTTCTCTCGGTTTGATGACGAATTGTACAAAAGCAAAACAGCCATATGATCAGTGGTTAAAAAGACGACCTTCCCTAAAAGAAAAATTCTAAACGCCTCGATCGAGTTTATGATCCCTAGTACAGTACCTCACGTGTAGTTGTTGTTTCGTCATGCTCGGCAGGAGTGAGTGTTTGGGAAGTGTAGGCAAGCGGATACTCGACCTCCATGCATCTGAGACAAAACTCAGCCTAGGGCTACATCCGAGGCGTCCGACTCGACAAAAAAAAGGGTTGAGTAAAATCCGGATGCTTTAGTGTAGCAGCATTTACTAGGCCCCGTTTCAAATTCCTAAATGCTTTTTCTTCCACCTCACCCCATAGAAATTTACAATACTTTCTAGTCAGCTTGGTTAAAGCCGAAGCCTCCCGAGTGAAGGCCATTACATGCCGACAATAGTAATTGCATAGTCCGATGAACTGATGGACTTGTTTCGGATTTTTAAGTACCGGATAAAGTTCCATAGCTCTAATTTTTTTTTATCTCGATGTAGCCCATGTTGAGCTATAAACCTAGAAATTTCATAGATTTTCGTCGAAATAAACATTTTTCAGGTGAAAGCTTCATCTTGCTTTTGCCAACCAAATCTAGTGCCTTGCCCACCATGTACTGGACAGCAGACAATCGTCCAAATAATTGGTGCAATAAATTTTTATGATCTGCGAATATCTGCTGGGTGCAGAACTGAAAATGTGCAAAAGCCAGTCAGCTTCCTCTTTATTAACAGGCATGGCGACGTCCCTGCCTTCCCCTCCTTCATGATCCCGGCTCTCACCATTCCTCTACATACTGTCTAAACTAGCCCTCTGATGAAAAGGTATCCAATACAGCTTTGAGCGCATCGGCTCTTCCTCCGCCGTTACTATAGGAATTTTGTACCCGTCGTAGCATCCCAGGTCGAATTCATGCGTAGCAATGGTATTTTGACGAGTTTTAAGCATTTCCAAAAGCACAAAGTATACTTGTACTTTATTTTGTTCCATTCCTTACTTGATTTCGAAGAGGGTGCTTTGCTGAGGGTCTAGCAGGCCCCTTCGCTTCGTTTTGTTTGTGTGCTGTCTGCGCGTTTGCTGTTGATACCTCGATGGGCCTTGACTCGACAGATGTCGCGTCAGTCGAATCGTCCTCGTATTCTATAAGAGCAGTGGTGTAATGGCCTTAAATCGTACCCGCTTTTAGTTTTACGTCCACTCCAGTAAGATTGATAGACATGTAAGTTATGACTGAACGTACAAAAGGTCTGTCTTCATCTCTACCTTTTTTCTGGAGGAATTTTATGTCTATAAATAACTGTTATATCAGCCAAATTGCGAATTTTTCGTAAGTTTTCTTAGTTCACATTTTGTCATGCAGAAATCCCTGAAGTTCATTGTTACTAACACACCAGACTGCAAAGCGCAGAGCATATGTACTATTATTGCGTAACCATCATCTAACGTGCATCTCTTTATTCTTATGCAATTTACAACGTGAATGGCTGATTATTTAGTCCTTTGTTACAGTTCAGCTTTTAGGTCATCTTGGGTGTTAACAATAAACCTAAGGACCAGTGTTGATCGTCCAAGCCATTGTTGCTTGAAATCTTTGGTTGCAACATGGAAAAGAAACTAAATTAAAATTTCGTGGTTGATCCATACTTCAAAACCCTCCCACGCATTTATCCTGACCCCTACAAGCCCCAAACCAACAAAAGGATAATGCTCTGATCACCATGCATCCGTGTGCAAACTTTCAGCTGTGTAGGCTTTCCCAATTGTTCACTAGCCATGAGCAACCAGTCTATGGGATTTAATATGGGGCAAACGTTAATAGTTACTAGTTGGACAGTGTCATAAAAACATTATTGGCGCATCTTTCTCTATGTGAATGGTGGACACTCATCTTTTCGCTTACAAGATTTCTGTCGCATTGGGATTTATCCTCAGTTATTTACATCGTTGTTGTGCTAGCTGTATCGAGGAAAATATTTAAATAATGTGTGCCTTGTAGCGCTCAATGCGCGTTACGCCGAAGCTTGCTGTCGTCGTGTATCAGGCCGAGTTTGTTCGTTGCAATGGCAGTGCCACTACATAGTCAGGTGATCACCAAGTTGCTAACTGATTATACACTCGATCGATGGATTTGAGGGTCCTTATAGGTTCATGAGAGATGAACATACTTTCGTGCTAAATTTCTAGTAATTCTATTCCTTTTAAATGCCAATCTCGGAGACAATTACAGTTGACATTTGATTCCATGCGATGTGATGATAATCAGTTCTCGTGGAATCAAACGTCAACTCTGTTTCTAACTCCAGAATAGCTCGGCATTTAAGGGGAATAGAATCACTAGCAATTCGGCATGAAATTTCAGGAGGTGCATCTTTCATGAACCTACTAGGACCCTCAAACCCATCGATCGAGTATATAATCAGTCGGCAACTTGGTGATCACCGGACTAGGAAGTGGCAATGCCATGACGACTAACAAATTCATCCTGATACACAATGACAACAGCAAGCTCGGCCTAACGCGCATTGAGGGCTACGAAGCCCGCATTATTTAAATATTTTTCTCGGTGCAGCTAGCACAACAGCGATGTAAATAACTTAAGAAAGCACGTTTAATAGCCTGAAAAAGATAGGAGCACAATATTTTAACACCTTTATGGACATATGCCTATCGAAATTTTGCAGAATACTGAAAAGTATTTTAGGCGTCAACACAATTTTCCCGTAGTTACTGAACGTTCAAAAGTACGATGGTTGCATTTTTCTATGCCTCTGTTACTCCCATCACAGTTCTTAGTTTTTTTTTACTTGGTGACAAAAAACAGTCAAAGCAGGTATAAAGAGTCAACAATTTGTGAAATACCATAATTTACGTCAGTTGGCATTGCAACATGCAACTTTGTCTTATGCTGCATGTAACGTTCATTGTGCCATTCAAATTCTGCATCTATTAAAACAAAGTACGAGCTCAGCTAATTTCTTTTACAACCTACAACATGACTAAGTCTGATCCGATCAGGTGAGGCAAGGGAAGACAATCGGTACCTTCCTAAAGCACCACTGTTGGTGACAGTTCAACTCATTCCCTACTATAGCCGTGTTGATGTGGCTTGCTTACGTCAAATATCGTCCGTTTCTGCTTCCTCACGCATGCTCAAAAGCTCCACCACTGGCAACCACTCCAAACCACCTCCCCGAGATGGTTTGCAATTTGGCATTGCTCGCGCCTGGTTACATTCATTAGCCTAGCCGAGTCCAATCAATTAGCCACGTCTGGTCACGTTAAAGGTAATGACGTAACAATTGCTCTGTTGAGCTTGTTGATTTTTCCGAGTTGTTATTGCAGTTTCGGAAGGTACTGAACGGCTGATGCAAAATCACTGCGCACGCGCGACGTCAAGTTTGGAGCCAAACTGTCTCTAACATTGGTGCGTTCTGTTCGGTCGTTAGGAAGGTACTGAAAGATTCCACTGCATCTGTCCCGTAACCTATTAAGTGAGCTAGATTCCAAAAAAAAAAAAATTACATCTTCCTAACTTTGATCAAGCAGGATTCTCATTACACCCGCAGCTAAACCTAACCACAGAAAGATAGGGCAAGGCAAGATTCGATGTAGTGGAACACGAGGTTTTGCACACGTTATTTTCTTTAGTTTGGCCGTGTTGGGGAGTGTTAAGAATGCTTTATTTCTAACCATGGACACTGTCAATCTTTGTTACAGTAGTGATCATCAAATTTTGAACTCTTTAAATGTTGCAATGAGTTCTGCATACTGTATGGATTAATCGTTCCTGGTATGTATGCCATTATGTCGAAGCTTAGATAGTTGGATGAGGAACGTTTCTTACATAACAATGTTAAAAGGTAAAGGTAATCAATGGGCTTTCCGCCTGAAAATAGAACTGCACCAATGCGTGTGACAAAGTGTTCCAAATTCGATGTCCATGTTGGAAATAGCAAAACTGAAATAAAAATCAAACCAATTAAGCCTTCTTACGTATAAATTTATTTCAGTATTAAGCAACAATCTTCTTTTTTTCAAGTTTTATCACCAGCAGTAAAGTAAGGGCAAGTGACAAATCGCACGTAGATGTAAATAAAATTATTCGTGCAAGCAATGCTTGTTTAATAGCGTAACAAGAATTTGAAGAACTCTGTTTTTTAAGCATCAACCAACAATTACTAAACATAAATAATTCTTGTCAACAATCACACATACTTAACGGATTACATTTTTTAAAAAGTTAATAATGTACATTAAAAGCATAGAGGTGAACCAAATAGAATGAATATTAATTCATAAATTTATTGCTAACTTGGTTGGGCAAAATGTAATATCAAAGATAATGGAATCGGAGCTCGTTCTTGCAGAAGAAAAGCTCACGTATTCATTTCGCCCGATACAACTAAAATACGAAGGGAGCGAAAGGACTTTCAGATACGCCCCAACATCGAATTTATGCAACAGCCTTGAGCGCTTAAAACACGAGTTGCTCGCACACGCTTCAATCTGAACACTTGAAACAATATGTTCAATATCCCCAAAGACAGTTAAATGGCACTCCTAAAGTGGGACATCTAATTACTGCGTTAGGATTAAACCTTTCCACCAACATTTCATAGCTTACTGCAATTTTCAGCAAAAACTCACCAAACGTAGAGTAAAGTTTGGCAGACATTCTAGCTTGATATGGATGCTAACGAATCCTCCAAGCAGGGTCCCCTCAAAATTCTTACGTTAGCCTACTCCTATCTACTGCAACAAAATCAACATATCGCTCTAAGCACACAAAACACACTTCGTGGTCATCCACCCATTTATCATGTAAAGCCGATCAAAACCTGTGTCGCTAATAAAATACACTGTATGGCGTGGTATCAAACAACATTTTGGTGTGGTATTCCACCCAACTAGAGTCACTGTAACAATTCAATCGAAAGCTTTTTCTACAATTTTTATCAAGATGCTTAAAGACGAGATTTGGCAATTCATCTCGAATCCGTGCAAAAACTTTCACGTGAAAAGAGACTTTTCTATGAATTTTTACGGAATTATAATAGAAATCCAAGGAGTTAGTACAGTCGTCGTCAATTTGAAGCACTCGCAAAAATAAAGGCTATGTTAAAATTAAATATATAGAGGCCAACTCCACTGTTATGGTACTCTCAAGTAAGTAGTTAGGACTAAAACAAAATTTAAAGAAGAGACGCAGATTCCACCATTGATGCCACTGGGGCACTGGATTCAAATATTTTCGTAATTATTGGGATTTGCATGCAAGAAATTTACTCACACAGGGTGTCCCAAACCTAATAACATCTGAAAAGGCCCAGTGATGAAAACGTCCTTTAGGGATTGTAAGTTAGTCGAGTGGAGCAATCTTGTGGCGTGGTGGGACAACTTATTTTCACATGTTAACTCCTATCAATTTAAAGGTTTGTTTAAGAGAAAAACGACAGAGAAAGGCCCAACTTTCATGTCTTTACAGGTAAAACTTGATGGGGTTTATATTTGAAAATAATGCCCCCTCCCCCTCCATACGCAATTAGCTTACAATCCCAAAAGTAAGATTTCACAGTGGACCGCTTCAGAAGTATTAGTGTTCTAGGGCTTTATGAACACCCAGAGCATTTTCAAATACCGTAAACTGGAAGTTTGGTCAACCATATTTTTTTGTACATGACCAATCATATCTTGTTTCATTACATTATGTAAGAAAACAATGGAGTCTTCATGGACTTCAAAGCATGTTTCCAGGCTTGGAATTCAATTTTATTTTCCAGGACCTTTCCAAGTTTTCAAGAATCCATATGAACCCCGTTTACAGTTTCACGTTAAATGGTACCTCAAGCCATGTGTGAAACAGCAAAAAACATAAATTCATACAATATTAAAATAATAGAAAACGTTTCCAGTAGGAAGGAGCCTAGTTTAACATGGACCATTTTTCGATACTCACGAATTGTATTCCAAACTGAAAAATTGGCTTTTATCAGCTGGAAATGCAATGAGTGACTGAGAAAAATTATCTGTACTTTAACTAGAGCTCGACTGGCATTTGCAACGAGAATAGCACGTTGCATTAAAAACAAAATGGAAGGACCAACGCGGAAACATTATCTGATAACACCATACGTGGTCAACTGTCAGCGGTATTACTAAAAAAAACAATGTCTACTTAGTAAGGCTGGCTGTTCATTACTCATTTTTGGTTCCGATACCAATTCCTTTGTAAAAGGATAAAATTGGAAAAAACTAGACTGAAAATAAAAAGCAAGAATTGAAGTAATCCTCAGTTTGCTGGTCTTTGCCGGCCATTTTAAAGGTTTTTTTTTGCCAGCTTTCCAATAAGATTTCTTTATTTAAAAAGTTTAGGGAACCTAAGCACTACAAGGCTGCGTGATCATTCCACAATTAAGAAGACACTCGTGCTTTAGCATACAGAATTATCATTTGACTGAGTCGACCAGCAAATGGTAAGTTGAAAAAGAACACGAATCTGCACCTACACTTGTGTACCTCGAGACCTGGCCCATTTTTGAATTATCAATATGGTTCCTAAAATGAAGTAGATCCGTTTTGGTCTTTAGGCCCTACTTTGCAGACCCACTGAAAACACCAGGTCTGCATTGGAATTTTGAGATGAGAACCTAGTAATTATGCGAGTCACTCCTTTCCTGCATTATATACCTACTAGGCCTACGTTTACTTCTGAAGCTACAAGACTTAAATTAGACAAAATAAGTTTTGAGCATCTTAAATTTGGGTCTTTTGGCACCCCTACACAATAACGCTTTTTATGCATTAACATGCTTGCTGAAACCGCATTCGTTTTGGTGTAGGAATTTGCCCTAGGAAACGTAACCCAGCTCTCATCAACAAGACATTCTCTACTGACGAGCCCCAACAAGGGCGAAACAGTCTGTCTAAAGATCTTTGTGGGTGAGAGCTAATTTATATTAAGCATACACTTGTTTTGGGCAACCATTCACTTGGCAGCAAACATTTTTTAAATTGCAGCAATGCAGCTGTTCTGTTAAGCCCTGTAGCACAATATGCGTGACACGCAACAGTTAAAAGCCACCGTGGACACATTTTCGCCAAATTTCTGCAGTTTTGGCAATTTTTTTACCGATTTTGATACTCCAATACAGCATTTTAATCATCTCGACGAGACCTTTTTAATGGTGGAGTAGCTAGATCAACAGGGTTAAACATTGAAAAGTTACTCAATGAAACCCAATAAATATGTGAGTAACCATATGATAAAAATAGGTTAGCTGCAGACAATTTTTCCCCCGACAGTTGGTGTCGCAGACAGTTGCAGAAAGTTCTGCTTCTGGGCTGTTTTAAGAATGATTTTATTTTTGTTTTTCTTGCTGCAAGTTCTGAGCATTAGCCAAATACGAGTGCTAGTGCCCTTGACGGAATGCAGGTTTTGTACACAACAACCAAAACCATTTTCAAGGCTTTTCAAAGCAGCTTACAATTAATTTCAAGGCTCTTTGAATAGCAGACTCTCAAAATTACCTTTTAAATTCCAGTAGCTTGTCATATGTCAATGTTGGCACCGTAGTCACTATAATACCATGTAAACAATGACGAACATTATGTCCTTCCTCCCCAAACGGACAAGGAGGAATCCAAAACCTATTGCTCTGCTGCCCCTTCTGTCAAAAATTGATTGCACTGCACGGCACCTCTCTCTTTCTGTTTTCCGTCCAATCCAATGGGAGCATCGTTCACAGAAGAAATGGATTCTGCACACAAATTATTTCTAATCGTTTATTTAATTTTATACCTAAATTAATATTACTGTATGGCATTAACCTCATTCCAAAGAAACTCACTAAATCCAAGGCCATTTCAAGGCTCCACAACAAAAATTCCAATTTTCAAGGTTTCTCAAGCCTTGAATTTACGAGTTTTAAATCTAAGGCCGTGTACGAAGCTTGTGAATGAAAAGCAGAGGGGTAAAAGACGTGCATTTTTTTTAAAGAACTATGACCACATTGTTATAACTACAACTGAGTAGGACTTTTGTAAGGTAGCCCAAACATTTACTATGCGCTGATGGATTAAGTACATTTCCGCTGCTTGTTCCCGAAAAAATATTTGCTGTTAAAACAACCGAATGTTACAGAATTGCAAGCGGTGCCACAAGTTATTTCGAGCCCTGGCTAGGATTGTTAAAAAAAAAAGCCAGGAATGAAGGTACACGCGCAATCAGTCTTTGCTTTCCTTTACGTACACACAAATAAATTAAAAAACATAATTGTTGGTTAGGTAATTTTAGGATGCACTTCCAAGATAGTAGGCAAATATCACCATGGACCAAACGAACCAATTGGTGACAATGTTTTTTTATTTTTTTATTTTATGAAGTTTATAATTTTATAAAGTTTATAATTATTATTATTATTTATTCCTTTCAAAAGACATACGAAATCACACTTTTTCTATGTAGAAGTTTATTCAATTTATACCAACAGAAATACGGTATTGCAAATAGGCCAACTGTTGAACTTCTGTCACTGAGGTTAACCCGATTTCTTGGGTTTCCAACTTCTAATTATTTTTTGGTTACCTTGACTAACTTTTCAAAGGTACGGTATGATTTTTTTGTGCCATGTTCTAATATGCTAGTAGTAAAAGCTTAGCTAGAAGACCGTTTGAAAAAAAAATTAAATTAGCACAGCCTTACTATTGTTTACGGAGTTGAATTGTAGCTTTTGAAAGGTGGGGAATTTAAATGCGTCAACATGTGGACTTGATACGGTCTATACAACGAGCCACGGCTGATTGCCGTGAGGTCATCATGAGTTAGCCACTGACAATGAGAAGAGCGGATCTTTGCCCGTCTGAGTGGACTAGCCCAGTCACGTGATACGCGCATCACAACAAACAGCCTTGGTACGTAGTTTAGGGTACAAGTGAACTTGTCAAGGTCATTAAACTGTTCACGGTAATGTCAACGGAATTAAAATAAGGTCCAGCCTACACAAAATTTGGGTGCATCATTACATAGGGAAAAACGTACAATAACAAAGACACAAGGGTCTTACATCGTTTGCCACAATTAGCGACACAATCCAACTTGACTGGCATCTCCGTCAACTTAATACAGTGTCGTCAAAAGCTTACCCAAAAGCAACTTTTCTTGAATTAAAACTTGAGAAATTAGAATGTATTGACAGGGTGCGCAATAAACTGATAGATCTATTACACAAACAATTAAATTTACAATCACTTAAGTCACAACTATAATAAAAAATGCTGGAATTTTTGCTACAGAATTGTGCAGCACGCCCTTTGGGCGGGTCTTTTGGCCGACAAATCCACAGTTTGACCGAGATACGGTTTCTCCATCTTCTCTTCCATCTTAAGCCAAGATTCGACGGCCATCTTGAAAGCCACGCTCACATTTGTCGCATCTTTGGCACTTGTTTCAACATACGGGGCGTTACCGTTCAACGAACACCACTGCTCCGCTTCTTCCGACCCAACTTCTCGCTTTTCGGGTTCAATGTCAATTTTGTTCCCCACGACGATAAATGGGAAGTGGATCTGTTCTTTCACGTCAGCATAGTACAAGAATTCTTTTCTCCAAGTTGCCAGATTCTGGAAGCTGTACTTGTCGTCAACACTAAAGGCCAGCAGACACATGTCCGAGCCCCGGTAAAAGGGTGTCCGCAAGCTCTTAAACCGTTCCTGGCCCGCAGTATCCCATATCTGCAGAGTATAAGTCTCGCTTCCTATAGTGATGTCCTTGTTAAGAAATTCTACTCCAATAGTGTGGAACGAACAGCTATCGAAAGTGTCACTCACAAATCTGTTCATAAGGCAACTCTTCCCAACGCCGCCATCACCCAGAATGATGACTTTCAACAGAGTATTCTTGTTTTGCCGGCTTACGGCTTTGTACCCTTTGTTGGATGACATTTTTGCCTAGGACGTCATGCTCGGTGTCGAGAGACCTGTAAATGTAAGTGAAAGGAAACATTTTAGTACCCAAGCTGACATTTACAGGAGTTCAATTTCTAAATGTTCGCCTACCGGTGGTAGGTTCAAATCTGACCGCAAGATAGGCTGGTGGAGCACAAAACCAAACGTGAACAAACTCTGCAACCTTGCTAAAATGACAAAACTTTCCAGCCACCTAGACCTAAAGAAAAAAATTTTCGGTTGCCGTTAATGGCCTAACATTGTGACATCTGGGATAAGCTGCAGCAGCTCCGGATAACTCGGGGCCGCAACCAAAGTCAGGTGAAGTAAAGTTTATTCCATACCTACCACCTCTCGAGAGTCAGTGAACGCCTCTGTCACCGGTGGCTACACACCGTGACAGCAATGACACTAGGGTCAGTCAGTAGAAGCATTTTTTTCATTACTTTTTTATTGCAAGTCAACAGTTAACAGATACTGTACGTCTTTTAGAGTGTAGGCTATACAAACCCAATTTTATATTAGGTCTGTTTGTTACTGTTTCTGTACAGTAACAGTGTTTAATGCCATAATAAAGGCTAAACTCAAATTAATTTCACTGCTGATAAGGAAGAAGAATATCCCCCAACTGATAATAGAATCACAAATTAGATCTAAAGTGAAAAAAAAAATTATGGTCAGGAAGAAGGTCAGTAGGGTCGAAGCAACAAAACTATTTTTTAGGCCCTTTTACTAGCATTGGTTCTACATTTATCTAATACCAGGGGACATTAGCCAGCATTAATCCCTTCATTTATGTCTACTGATCCATGTAGCGTGTGACGTGATGTGAGGTCATATGTGAACCAATAACTAGTCTAAACACCTATTACAAGCCGTCCCACAATTATACCAACCGTCAACTTGAGAGTTTTCTTTTACCTATTTCATCAGTGATGGATAATAGGCTAGGCCCTTTAAATGTTACAGTGGTGACTACGCTCAGCCCACACCATTAATTTAGATCTTCTAATAAATTTAATAGTTAACTGAGCGGTTATGACCATAATTTACATTTGGTCGTTTTTCTGCTTCATCTGATGTTGTTCCACGAGGTCAGTGGGAACCTCCCACTTCACCGATATTGAGAGCCACAAATTGTCTGCAGGTGGATGAAGAACAGGAGGATGAAGCATTCCCCCCCCCCCCCCAAAAAAAAACAAAACAATAGCAGAGGTCGAATTTTAAAATTTTGGACCAGGTGCAAAATTTGCACTCCAGAACTAACCCTGGAGTGCAAAACACCAACTTGAAGTGCAGTAAACGTACCTACCCTTTCCCCCCCCCCCCAAAGAAAAGAAATAAGTCCGGCCCAAACCGGATGTTAAAACCTTATGACCTTTTCCCCAGCATTTGCCCACCTAGTTATTGGTGGTTCAGCATCATGGTCAGCTGCATTTTTTTCGCTCAAAGTGATTCGAAGTAGGTCACCCATGCTGGAGTACTAACTTGCAGCGCCAGTCTCCCTTAATTATTTTGGCACATGAAAATCCCCGTTTAACTTCTGCTGTGCTGACAGGGAATAACAGAAATATTTTTAATCAGTGTACAACATTTTTGCACTTTGTTAAGCATTGCTCATCCATCAACAGTACTTAACACTAACTGTACACGTGTTGAGCTGCGGGGTGCAAATATTGCACTCCAGCATGTAAGTTTGAGGTGCAAATTGGTGATTCTGGAGTGCAAATTGCACTTTGCTCCTGGTTATTTCGACCCCTGCAATAGAAGGTGTTGTGAAACTTGGCACAACCGTGTCACCTTTGTGGCTTCAGTGATAACAATAGCAACTGATATATACACGACGCATATATACAGTTGTGCACTCGTTCACAAGCTTCTTCTGGTGATAAAGTAGCCTAATGGCTGACACCGTGTTTCAACATTACGCATATTGTGATGTTTTACTAGCTGTAGTAAAAGATGTCCAACGACTAAACTCTGTATACTGATCAATGGTAACAACAGGAATGCAGATACGCTATGTCTCATTCAGATGTTTACTCTGTGATGCAAGTTAAAAGACTTCAGGAAAGCCATCCATTCATTGCTCTCCAATAGGCATTTAATAGTATTAGAGACACAATCGCTTAATGCCAATCGCACATCAGAAGATACTGTTTTCTTCAACGTGCTCAGCCGCCAAGGAAAATGTTAACGAAGATTTGCTGTTGTGTGCCACGAAGGTTTTGAGCACCAACACGCCATGGAACAGAGAAACAAAAAAGAAATGTGGTGTTCTGACCATCAGATGCGTACAAAGCCATCCTTTCATTGCTCTCCCACAGACACTGTAATAAGCATACGTTGTTAACATTCTACTGCAAGTATTCTGATACACTCTGCTTAATGCCAATTGCACATCAGAAGATACTGTTTTCTTTGGCATGCTCTCAAGGCACGACCCAACCCAGGCCAGTGGAAATACAGACAAGCCGAGGTTATTGGACTATATTGTGCTGAATTGCGGTCCTGGTAATTATTAGTGAGACAATCAGTATTATCCTAGGTCGGCTTAGCTTCAGATAAGTATGGTCAATAATTAAGATAGAAGAAGGTTATACGTGAGGTAGTTATGTTTTGATATATGTTGACAGCATTCCATGGGAACCCATAGCCTACAAGACAAACTGAAGGCCTACTCCGCGATTTAATTAACTGTGTGTTTATTATGTACACCTAATTACATTATTGCCAGCACGTTACAAATGAACCAATACTGAAATAAAACTATAGTCTAGAGTATCCTGATGGCTTGAAAAACTATTTGAGTGAAGTGCCAGTCCAACAAAAAAGATATCATGTAGGCTATTCAAATTTTATGCCATCAATGGAAGAGCCTAGCTTACAACTCGAGTCCAATTCAGCACCTGCCCAAGTCCAACGATGACAAGCTCAGCAAATGTTACTCCAATAGTCACTCAACTCTTTTCAAAAGTCACTAACATTGAACAATTGCCGATTAATATAGCCTACAATAAGAAAAAACGTACCATATGACAACAACAACTTTTACCATCCCATATGTCCGACACCATGGAAGATATACAGTGTGACATTTTTACGATAAAATTCATTGAGCTGTTATCTCATTTTGAAGCTCTCATTGATCATAAAAACTGATATAACAGCAGAGCACTTAACACCGATAAAATTTACCTATATCGACAAACGTTTAGAAACACGACTGCAAGTTTTACCGTTGCAGTCATAACAAATTTGGAATTATCAAACACACTTTACAGAAATCATAAGATTTTAACAAAATCACAGTAAGATTACTACTGAAAAGAGCATCACGTTTAGGCCATTTAGCCTTCATGCATCTTAAGACACAGAAAAAGGGAATCGGAGGATTAAGAATGTCCATTCCTTGATTAACTTGTTTTGAAAGAAGCACATAGCAATGCCTCATACATTTTAGCCCTCTTAACTGTCAGGTCCTTGACGAAGCCAGTGGCTGGTCATGAATGTGACTTTGCTTCCGTTTATGAGGAAATACATTCTATTGTAATCATTAGAGTTGTTTTAAAAGCACTCTATTTTTACTGAAATTCTATTTTTGAAAATCAAAGCTACAAAAAATCGTACGCTTGCATGACATCAATTAAATTTAGACAGTTGAGGAAGCGGGGTAGCGGTGGAATGGTGGCCACTTCCCTCGCCCCATGTCTCTAATTTCAACATCAGCGACAACTGCAACACCAGCGGTGCCTCGTTTTACGACAGTGACAAGGGGAAGAGGAGGGGGCAGGGATGCAGAAAATTCTTACTGGACAAAATTTTCCTAATGATTTTTCAAATTTCCACAGCCATTTTTCAGTGAATTTCCACGGTTTTCCGAAATTTCCCGCGAACCTCGTTCTGGCATATTCTGCACCCCTGGGAGGGGGGGGGGGGTAACCTTCCTCTCCCCCCGTGTCACCCACTGCTACCCAGCTCCAAAAAATTGTTTAACTTTTGTAATTTATAATATTTTATTAATTTTAAATTCGGATGGCAGTTAGTGACCACCAGGTCCTTGCCATTCCGGTTGCGTAGCAACAAACCTATATTATTATTATTAAGTCAAAAAAATATGCACCCCCTCCACCCAGCTCCCCCTCCCCCGCTGTGATTTCCGGTTGATAATGTGAGTTTACTACCACCTGAGGTGTGCAATCTCCACCAAAAAGTGGTCATCAGGTGCCGTGCCTGGACTGTTAACGCCACTTACATTGGAGAAACGAAACGCCGTCTGGAATTAAGAATTAAGGGAACACATGGGAGACACCTGACGAGGGGATACATTGAATGGTAATGCCCAACATCATCGCAAGACCAACCACAATATTGTTTGAGATCAGGCGTCAGTGCTCCTCCACTCCAGCACCAAACAAGGAGCACACCTCCGGGCACTTGAATACCTCGCAATTAAAAGATTTTCTCGACAACGAGTACCTCTCATGAACCTTACTGGCCCTAACCACAACCAAATTGAGGACCTTGTCCCATTGCCTCTGATTGCCAAACTTGACACAAAGGGGAAGTTGACAGCAGTCGTCCAGCAGCCCTCTAGTGAATAACTTAGAGATCAGTGGTCGGCAGCACGTACGTGAGAATTTAAAGTAACAACATGGAGTGAGCGCACATCAAACGAATGTTCTCTGGTGTGGTGTGGACTTCTGAAGAAGAGGAACAGTGTTTTCTTTCTCGATTATTTAAGTGAACTGTTACAGCAATGTTCTTGGAAGTCATAAAAGCAGGAACAAATGAACATGCGAGCCCACACATGTTCATTTGTTCCTGATAAAAGTGTATCCATATTTTAAAATGTCTGAATATTATCAATGTCTACGCCGTTTACCGGTTTTAGCATTCTCTACCACATTGTCAACAACTGCATGCATTTAACAAAATGATGTCATAGACAGTAGACATCGAGTCACATAGTGACTCACGAACTAATTAACTTTGTGACAGTATGTTCCAGGATCGTTGCGTACTCAGGATCTGATGGATGAGCCTCTTGGGATAAACTAAAACTCATGGCAGCATCAAAACAAACATAAGATTTAACGATTATCTTGATTCTTTAAAAATGTTGGGTCGCTGCCTTTGAAAATTGGTAATCATCGTCGTTAGTTCACGCATCAGTATTTGCCTGATGGAGACAGTCATTTGAGCCCCTAAAACTCCAGATTACTGACTGTCAAAAACTTGCAGAAGATATTGGTACACACATCTTATTTGTACTGAAACTGTGCCTGAAGTGTGTACTAACGACCTTGATTCTTCTATGTCCGGTGCTTAGGAAAGAATGTACATGGGGGAGGGGGAACCTGTCAATTTTCTCAGTCGGAAATACAAAAGGGGGCTGGGATAAACAGGACATGAGAAAAGAGACATAGCCCCCCCCCCCC
>JAHWFP010216747.1:0-47309 GCA_023313725.1 Lithobius niger | reverse complement strand
TAAATAAAAGAGGGAGGTTGTGGGCTTACGGTACATTGGAAAAAAAAGGATCTATGCCACCTCTATACCGCACACAGCCCTGAGCTCAGGGGACGTACGCACACCTTTGGGCATAAAAAATGATCGCACTGTATCAAGGTTCAAGTAGCATGACAACAATGCAAACTTTTTCACTGTTGTAAATAAGACGTGTCACTGAAGGAGGAACTAATTGCCCATTGTTGACACCACAGAGTGCATTGTTGAATGGCATTGTTTAAAGCCCCAGTGTAACGAAAACGATCATTTTTTATGCCTAAAGGTCTACATAAAGTCATGAATATTTAAATATACATGCGTTGACTGATTCTCTTTAGCTTTATTACTAAAACTCTGTTACCATAGACTATTAACTGTTCAGTGTAAAACTGTTATAACAATGGTGGATTGCTTGCTAACCAACAGCCAACGGGCAGAAACGTAATGATAAAAATACAGAGGAGACTTGCGGTCGCGTATTTCTCCCATCGATCTAGTCAAAGGAAATGAGTGGCTTGTGTTGTTTGAAATAAGCATAGGCTACTAATGCACAAGAAAATGCAGTGTGCTAGCCAGCTACTTGACAGTATCCAGAGTCTGGGTCCACTAATAGTTTGGAATTTACGGTGAGGGGAGAGTTGATAGAGGGTTGCACGACACTCGACAAGTATTATCAGTGGCTCAGTGGACACTTGCACATGTGAGAATGGTTGACCTTAATTTTCTAAGGTCGTCATGTTACTTTGTGAATGTAATAGCGGCGTGAAGTGAAAACAGAGAATTGCCGGCCCCCAGGAAGGCCGGCCAAATTTTATTTCTATTTGCTTAAACGAAAATATACATTACCTGCGAATGCGTGTTTCTCGCATTAAGACAGAGAATGATAAAATTTACAGGTAATGTAAATTTTCGTCCGCAATAGAAAAATTTATTGATTTTCCCCCCTCCCTGATCTAAGTTTAACATATTTATGAAGAGTCTTTTTTTTTACACAAACAAACCGTTTTCTAAAATTTGAGTAACATTCTATCCAAGTAGAAATAAAAATATAAACGAACACCAGAATCACATCAAAAAAACGGAAAGTGGTTCCACTTTTGTGCATTATTTACAATTCCAATTTTACCATTGTTGGTCTTTAACTTGTTGCAGTGCTTTGAGCCCTACAACACAAGGACTAAATGAACTGCTGTTTTAATTTTAGCACTTTTTTCATATTAAAACTATAGCAGTAGTTTTGAGAACTGGTTTACCGACTAACACTAATGGTTAGTGTGTGATTCTCATGTTTATAATGTCTTTTCAAAACCACCGTTACTGCCGTTTACCGGTTTTCCGTAACTATTACTTTTGCCCAGGTACTTAGTTTCTAGCTCCAATATATTACATTTTTTTCCCCGAGCTGACCGTTTCATCCCATCCGTCCACACATAAACTTTAATGCTTGCCGAAATCCACCGACCACTCGCTGATTGGCGATTAAATTTCTTCCTCGCCTGCCCCTATTTCCGACTGATACCATGTCCCTCAGCCTGTAGACTGGTTGAAAATATTCTTCTTCTGGTAAGACGACTTAAGGTTTGTACACCAGCTGTGGTACTGCTTACTGAACGGTAGCAAAGTTAAATGCTTAACTATGCTACCGTTTAAATGTGCTAAACGTTTAACTTCGGGACAAAATGGTTGATGCAACTGGAGACTTGCGGGGAAGTTTTGTTTGTTGGAGAAGGCGTTTTGGGGGGAATAAGGAGATGGGCAAGGGGGAGTTAATGAGGTTGAGACAATCTTGCGGAGCAGGAGTTTGGTGGGCAAGGGCGGTCGAAAACGAAGTTTGATATTGGAGGGGGACGCAGAATGATTTTTGGTGCTTCTTCAGTTTAGGTGGACAAGCTTTTGGTTGCGGTTTCTGATGCTATGTGTTAGCCGGAGCGAGCGCGAGCGAGGCTCATAGTTTGTCCACCTTCACTGAGGAGGTGTCGATTTTTCTACATTATCGTGCATTTTTTTCCCGTAATTAAACTGCATTATTTCAACAATTTCGGCAGTTTTTTCCAAGTTTATTTGCCTTGGTGCTTGGTGGGAATTGTAGCCCCATAGGCACCATCCTTGGATCCGCTCTTATTGAACGGGGAACGATTGCATGCAGATATTAGAAAAAGGGATTGGGAGAGTGCAGTACTGTTTACTAGACAATTGAAATAGAGAGCGGAGGAGGGGGGGGGGGCACAACTTGCAAAATTTGGTTAGGAGGGAATGGTGAAACGGATGATGATCAGATAGTGTGTGTTGGGTATTGGAAGAATGTAGGACGAGGGAGTGTAGTGTTGGGAGACAATGCAATCGTGTGGTTACTTGAATGAAGGGGAGGGAGGGTGGAGTCAGATGGAGTAGGAATATACTGTGTAGATGGTGACTATAGGAGGGGTGGATATTAATTTGTTTGGGGGTACTGCAGCTTTGGCCGGCACCCTTTTTAAATAGAATTATATGATTGCTCTGTATTATGCTGCAGCACCGTGAAAGTAGGAAATCAGTTTCCCCAGCGTAGTGAATTGCCAAGGCAAGTGACCGAACCTAAACTAAAAACGAGAAGAAATAGTGATTTGTCCTAAGGCGCATGCATACACTGTTTTCTTGGTTTCGTAACTTTAACTTTTATTTGTATTCCAAAGCGCCCTGAAAGGCATTATACGGAAAAGGTTAACAGAAGTACAGAACTATATGCATTACTACGTGATATGCATTACTTGCATAGCAGGCTTCAATATAAAAACCGTATTGACACACACCCCTTTAAAATTGTCAACACTGATAAAACATACGCCTTTTTTGTTAGTTTGTTTAAAGAAAAAGAAAAAAACCTAACGAGAAACACTATCCGCAATCCATGACTGCAGTTCCTTTCTCCTTTTTTTGTGTGTTCTTTCTAAGAATTTTTTTTCCGTGTGTTTTTATTTTCAATCATGATCACAAGACTAGGTCCATTCATTCGAAGACACGCAACATTATCTGCCTGTATTAATCGATTTTTGAACAAGTGAGTTCCCTAATTTACGATCAAGATTGTAAGACTTCGGCTCACAGGGCACGGACCTTTCCCTCTTGTTTATCAACACCTTAATGTAATTATGAGAATATTGATCGAACCCGTTTGAACTTAAATAATCCACGAATCCGGAAAACAAATTTGGCTACCAAAACACGCGACCACGACTCAGCCCCCTTCACAACCAGACATGTTTTCCTATTTTTTCGTAATTAAATTTAATGTTTGACCGTTAAATGTCGACGTATCCGCCGAAGAAAGGCTCACAACGTCACAACAACGAGAGATCCAAACTAAAACAACAACAACTTACCATGAAAATCATGACAATTCGAGTAAATCACGAAAGAGAAGAAATAACACCACTCAAACCGGAAGCAGCCTGACTTGTGCGCCAACGCATGCGTCACTTTGTTGAAAATACCAACAAGGTGCGCTGTTACCTGGAAGAAGTAGTGTCGTATTTGCTCTCTCTCTATACTTATTTTGTAGAATTGTTTAACGTTTGTTAAAGGCATTTTTTGAAATAAATAAACAAAATTTTTTACTCTTAGCTTAATAATCATACAAATTTTTGATTATTTTGATCAGGAGGTATGGTAAGTATTTTAATGATTGGTTCATTCAGGTATAATTAATGAAGCACTGTTAGTGCAGCTGGCGGATAACGGGTTTCGTTTTGCATTAGTTCTCTTTGTTTCCGAAGACGGCAGCACTGCTTCTTTTTACTTTGGTTCTTTTCGTTTTCGTTTTTTATTTTAGTTCTTTGATTTTGGGCTCCAAGATCCCTCAAAAAGCTGCAGGCTGAGGACTCCCATCCCCCTTGTCTCGTACAAAAACCATTTCGTTACTTATAGCGTCTCGGTCGACTAAAGAGTTCTTTTTATCCCCTAAGGAATGTAGCTTTTGGGAAACTACCACTGATCTCTACATCAAAATCATAAAAACCGAAAAATAATAATAATGTCCGAAATGATTACATAACAATTTTGATTTTACTTTCGTATACATATTAACTCGCGATAACATTTAAGTCGAATCAAAGACCCCTGCTCGAATAAACAGAAATTCTACACGATATTCGACCACCGATCTCCACAATCATACTTCACTCCCCAATCACCGCGCCATCTTTCGTCAGTCGACGATAAACCCATGATCAAAACATGGCTGCTCATATCGTCTGCAGCTTGTGTTGATTTTGACGTTTCTTCACGGAACCTCTTAATTCAAGCATCCAACGATGACTTGGCGCATATCGGCCAAGAGGTGGAACGTGTCGTATTTTACAACGGCATTTTAACCTTCTGCGTGAAACATGGCCGGGGTTAAATGATGTCTGAATATCGGGTTATTGGCTAAAAAGTCTTGTTATTAAGCTTATTATGCACCGCACTTCAAGCTTATCGACGACGTTATCACCTTAATTATTACACTCGCCCAAGCGTTAATACAGGTCTTAATTAATAAGCTTGCTAATTTTTGAGAGGTTTGAGCTTGCATCATGTTTCATTTGATAGTGATTGCCGTTTTCTTCACTGCATTGGGCATTGTGCTAACATTAGCTATCGAATATCATTTTTTGAACGGTTGGCTTTTGAAACAACCCCTTAAAAATCCTGCTGCACCGCTGGAAAATGGATTTCTACGATATCAACTACCAAAGGTACGGTATCAAGGTGTATGTAAGTGTTTTAGAGAGTTTGGTACATGATCAGTAAGAAGTTGTATTTGGTACGATTCCTGCACTGATGAATATTGTCGTGGGAACGGTATGGCAAATGTAATGTAATGTCAATCATTAATGAGGAAGCCCAACTTCATTCAACAGGACGCCTCTAGTTTAATTTTTACTCTCGATTTCATTTTGGCTGCTGGTTCAGTCTAAGCGTGTAATGCGACTGAATAGGTTGCCTACTTGTGTCTTTTATTAAGGCCTTAGTTCAGTGTTTCTCAAACTTTTTTTAAACCGCTACCCCCTATTCAAAATTTGACCACTGGAGACGGATCGTGACCCATCCAAACTGGTAATACAAATTTAATGCATTGTCATTATTACTTCCTGACCCCAGGATTACTTCTTCAAGATGGTCGCGACCCACAGTTTGAGAAACACTGCTGTAGTTGATCATTTGAAATGCAGCTGCTCTCAAACAAGGACTAGCCTAAACCAGGGCGAAACAGTATTGTCTGGAGATCTTTATGGGTAAGAGCAGCTTGATTTCAAGTGATCAACTGCCGTTAACACGCCGAAATCTGGGTGACTAACATTCAGTTGAATGGAGCCCCACACAAGCAGTTAGTTTATGCTTTTTAGCATGCTAAAACCAGTTCAGTTTTGTGCTTGGCCCCAACAAAAAATGTGGTATGCTTCTCGGAACCCGACTGACCCTAACTTTTCCTTTCAACCCTAACAGCAGTGTTGCCAGATTTCCAGGGCGTAGCTATCGTACAAGCGGTAAAAAATCATCGTATTTTAACGAAAAATATGGTACTTTTAAAGATAGCGTGCCAGTACGCAACATTATAGTACAAAAAAAAAAGCAAAATTTAATAACAAATGGCTTACATTACTTACAAAATAAAAAGTCAACTACTTAAGAAATTTTCGACATGAATTATATGGATCCACCGGATGCTTGTGTTGGTTGTCAACGTTGAATAAACTGTTTGTTGTGTTAATGTGAAAGTTTTCGTCAAATTCAGAGTTATAATTCGGAGAATTGAAATATTTACCGCTCATTTTTCACAAACAAGACAGTGTTCAACACCGAGATGCTTGGAGTCGATTGCCATCAAATTACATGAAATGGGAGGTGTTTCCTTAATGAACATCCAAGGACCGTTATTGCCCCCGAGTGGAAAACATCGTTAAAAGAGACTTAAAGCAAGAACTGGAAGCTTGACGGGTTGGTGAAAGCGCCACCCACAAAATACGGGAGGCCACAACAACGAGCGGCAGTAATGGATTCGAAAGCAGACGCCGACGATGAACACAAGAAAACTTTTGTCGTAATGCCTGAGGAAGATGGCAGCCAGCCATTGAAAATTTGCAAGAAGTAGACACTGTCTCGTTTGAGAAAATGAGCGGTAAAAATTTTCATTCTCCGAATTATAAGTCTGAATTTGGTTGTTAACAATTACCAACTCCCAGATCCCCCAGACATGATTTTTTTTTGCATAATAGAAGAACGGATTTTAAAGAACCATAAACCTACCAAATCGATGTAAAAAAAATAAATATTTGCGCCTAAGGCCATGCAAAAAAAATTGTTTGGTTTACGGGCGAGGTAGCAAACTGAAGCACCAGGCAACCAGGCATTTTATTTTATTTTTATTTTATTTAACTGAACACATTTCTTTGACGTGTACCTAGCTCAAGACTGAAAGCGTTTGCAGTCAGCCTAAAACAGTATAATACTCTGCTAATGTAATTTTGTCATCTAGTATTAAAAATATTTTAGTTTTTGCCAAATAACTTATTACTGTTTCGAGGTAAAGTCTTAAAATTAGCACCACTGAAAAGCTCGTTTCGAGCCGGTTAAAATGGAGTACTGGAATGTCAACAACGGTTAACATTTGGCGAAAATACGATTGAGACGAAGATTGAGATAATAAATTTTGACCCGCGATAATTTAAGGTACCCGCACGCACCTGTAAACCATACAATTAACTTTGCATGGCCTAATTCTAATTTCCTATGCTACTTTTAAATGTTTTTTACTGAATAAGAATATTGCATGCATACATCAGGGATTAGGCCTAGAAGCGTCGAATTTTTTTTTTACTTTCACTGAAGTTTTCATTTTAAATGTTGTTAAGATTCACGTATCGTATAAACACTGAAAAGTATTTTAAAAAGGAAAAATTCATTAATCCTATAATAATCGTGCAATTCTGCGTTATCGTACATCTGGCTACACTGCATAAGTTTTATTTTGCTAAAACCTGACGCTATCGCAATGAGCAGCGCTATCTTAATGAGGGAAATTGCCAACGAAAGTTATCAGCATCTTGATTTCTCTAACGTGTAGCTAAACTAAGCACGAAATAATGTGTATTTTGAATGTAGAACATGATTCACCATAGGCCTGCATTAAAAAGTGTTTGAAAAAAATTTGTAACAAAAAATCATTTTCCGACCTACCGACACATATTTATTTCAGTTTTATTTTTTTGTTCGGCCCTGTTTTAAAGAGTGAGTCCACAACATTCAGCCTAAAGTGCATGATTCTGCTTGGAATACCTGCACCATTAAGAGAATATTAAAATTGGACAATAACCCTGGGGAAGGTTGACTTCTCTTGTTAGATCCAAAGACGTAGATTTCATTGTTATCTAAAGGAAGTGATGAGCTTAGGTTGAATGGGAATGAGTTCGGTCCACTTCGCTTCTCAACCATGAAGACAAGCATTTGTCATAATTTTTTTTCTGTCTAAAAGGAGAAATGGAATATGCTTTAGCGGATCTGAGTTTGTATTTCAGTGTTATTGTGATTTACGTACATGTTTCCCTGGTGATTTATTATTATTTTGAGACATTTTTCACACAGGTAAAAAGATTGTCAACTCTTTAATTTTCGTGTGTCCACTCGATTCATATCTTCAGACGGTTGGTCTCACTACTGCATCCTGTGCTCCATCTTAAGTTGGTTGTTTGAACATCTTTCTCTCAAATCTTGGCCGGTGGAGGGGGGGGGGGGGGTGTTGCCACCACCACATGCTCACCAGCAGGAATAGAAACGTTCAAATAGCCAACTCGAGGTGGAGCGCAGGAAGCGGTAGCGAAACCAACTGTCGGAAGATAAGAATCAACTGGATTCATGAAAAGTCTTTAAAAAACGGAAACCCCCGATTACAATGGTTCATATTGGACATAATAATGTTGTTGAAGTAATATACAGAAAACAACAATAGAAGAACAGGTAAATGAATGACTTTTAAGTTTTAGGTGAAAAGTGCACGCCTGTGTAGATCTCGTCCACCTTCTTCAGAAAATAGTAGTTTGCTAACAAAAGAATGTTGTAATTGCGTCGCAAAGTCCAACTCCAACCAAAAAATAAACTGCACCTTGATTTGTAATTCTTTTGAAAAAAATTATAAAAGAAATGTCTAAGTCCAATTAACAACAACGATATACATATTATAAATACCAATTTTGGTAAGATTACACTTGGACTATCAATTAAATTACAGATTCCTCTAGAATGACTAATAATGCCGCCTAACCCTTTAAGTTTCAATCCCTAATACTGCTCAAAATAATTATCCAATAAATAACAGGGTATCTAATCCTGGTTTTTAGTAACAAATAATAGCTTCAAACCCAATTTCATAGCTATTTCTGCCATCAAACAGCAATATGCATTTTACTGCCAAATATGCAATAAAATAGAAATAAGTATAAAGATCGATAAACTATAAATTTCAAAAACCTGACCGAGAAGACTCTATAAGATCGTCTGCTGGCACAGCCTTAGACTTCTCATTAACTTCAATCTAATTCTGACCCCAATAATCAAAACGAAATACTGCAAACACCATTTTAACTAAACAAGCATGTAAAAACGAAAATAACGCCAGGAACGAGCCAAGGTAAAAACTCGTATAATAATAACCCCCTTCAGATAATTAATCACCTAATAACGGAAAAATATATGTATATTCATAGAGTATAAGCCTTGAATGCTATAAATATTATTATAAAAATTTCGAGAAAAATACAACTGACGGAGATAGATTATAATACATCACAATCAATTAAAATATGAAAATAAAATCTTAGAATACATGTAACAATATTAAATAAAAATATTTAATGATACGAACACGAAAATCTAACAATTAGTTATCCGTAGCGTCGTATGTGTAGCCTTTAACGACTTCATGCACTTATGTTCCATAACTTATCAATAGAAAATGAAACATAGATTTTTAAAGACCGTGACTTAGATCTTATACCTTTTACGTAAAGTGAATATATTTAACGATACTTACTGAACCGGCGATGATCCTTTTGAATTGGGAGATAATTTTTTATACTTATTGTTTAATTCGAAAGAATTGGTTTTATATGTAATTCAGATTCATCTCTATAATATAAGATATAGAATTACAATAGTAAACTTGATACTATATAAGCATACAATAACATAAAATACTTCACAGCATTTAGTTTCGATCGGTATTAAACACTTCACATCTTTAATTGTTGCAGATTGACGCTAGTTTGTTGGTTTTATTGTTAAGATGGATTAACGAAAGAGAAATGGCCTACTTGCGATGACTATGTTTATTGTTTTACGATGGCAACGGATATACTAAATTACTTCCTGCGAATCCGGCAGATTCTGTAACCCTGGTGCCTCCAATTCCAAACCCCTAACCTTACCGAAATGTGGACGTTAGTGTACCATTGCAGTAGTCTAGGTTTATTTATTGGTTGTGACTGTAACATTACGTTGTGTTCAGTAGCAGTAAATGATACGATATTACATGGCATGGCTGGCTAACCTTTGTATGATGCTCATTTTAGTGTTCACACTGAATGCCGGGTGATACAGCCATATGTACACTTGCTGAGAAACTCTCAGTCGAAACCGACACGTGATCGTGTGTTATTCCTGCAGCAGGCGTGCGCCCTGCCAGCATCACTGATTTTTGGCTAGAATTACTGTTACAAGTGACTGATTATCTGTTAATTGATCTGCATTTTTTTATTGTAGGAATTGAAAGATTTCGTTGACAAGGCTGATTCGGAGAAGCACAATGAAACCTGCCTCGCCCTCAATCTGTTCTTCCAATTTTTGTATAAAGAGCTAAAAGATACGAAAAAAGTTCGCAGGTATAGTATATGCTGGTACTTGTGGAATGTGAAGTTGCCTGTGTGCAGTTTTGTGAAGGTTAACCAGCATTAAGTACATCTTGTCTTACCATTTCATGGTTTTGCGTGTTATCAACAAAAAGTTGGTGCGTTGGGGGAGTAGCTAGTCAACAGTTCCGTCGTTCACATGTTATATAGGAAATGTAAGCTTTAAAAAAAAGTTGATGCAGAATCTTAATCACGAAGCCAAACAACTGAATATTTTTCATAGGGAAATATCTCCTCTTCCCTTACTCCCACCATATAAACACCACTGGGGCCCCCCCCCCCCCCCAAAAAAAAAAATCTGCTTCAGGTTAGATTCATATTTTTCATTTGGTAAAATTTTTAACGTCGCTCCTTCTCTACAACAGAGGGTGGGAAACAGTCTTTAACTATTGTGAAGATCACCTATTGTAAGAATTACCGTATATATAATAATTGTTGCTTTTATTCTATTTCAGATGGTTTATGAAAAAGTTGAGCGTCGAATTCGAAGAATTGTTGCAGAAAACTGCTACAGGGAAGCTTATAGACCAATTAACAGTAAGTTTTGTTCAGAGTAGTGAAAGTTTGCTTGTCATGAATGCTTTTACTGTTTTGGTTTGCGTTGGCATAAATTGTGACGTTTGTTCTTCTTTGTTTATCCAGCTTAGAGACCTTGCTTTAGGCAATCAATTTCCAGCCATCAAAACTTGCGGCGTCACAAATGTGGAATTGCACGAATCACAGCAATACATACAGGTATGACTATTGGCTTTGGAGCGTCTAGTACAAATTAATTTAAACCTTCAACTCAGGGGTGCATAAAATTCTTGCTAGACAAAATTTTCCCCGAGAATTTCGTACAGATTTTTCTAATTTCCACAGCTTTTCACTGTGTAAGCAAGTCAACTTTCAATGAATTTCCTTAGTTTTCTGAAATTTCTCACGAACCTCATTCATGCTTTCTGGCGTATTCTGCACCCCTGCATCAACTTAGTTTAAAATCTTAAACTTAGTGGTCTTATTTGCACACCATAATGTTGAAAGGTTGAATGTTTATGACGAAGGCTGTACCGAACCGAACATGGCCAAACAGAGGGTGTTTGGTTTGGTTCTGTTCGTTCGGCGTTTCAAATGAAAAATACAGAAAATACCTTCTAGTTGACGGATTTTGATGTTTGAATACACTATTTTGAAGGTGTTTTCGCCAGCTTTCTGATGGTTCAAACTACAAGTTCCTAGCTCCAACTGTTCAGAAGTTATTGAGGGAAAATTATGCTCAAACCTAGTTTCCACATCTGTCCACTTTTTATAACTCCGTGTGAACATAACAGCATTGTTGAGAAACTTGTACTTTGCTAAATATGAATGTTTGAGAACCAAGTTGTTTTATATTCGATTTTACAGGTTGATTGTTTGGTAAAGTTTTGTTCGGTTTGGTGTGGTTTGGTTAAAAATGTCGTGTTCGGTACAGCCTTATTTATGACAAATTGTTTCAGGCAATTAGGTGAAGTAGAAACTTTCAATGTGTGTGAAGAGCTATCAGAAATTAATGCAAAGAAAAAATTTCACAAGCTGTTAAAAGTTTCACTAACTACTAGCCAATTCACAATTTTGGAACCTATTTTGGGCGACCGCTAATGTACAACTAAAAACACATACAGAGTAGCCATCAAGTGCTGGTGAAACAACGAAATCACGACGTTTCGGTTCCAAGGTCGGAACCGTTTTCAGGTGAATGGTTTAAAACATGTCAAACAACTTAAAAATAAAAATAAAATTTATAAAATAACAGCAGAGCAGGGCCATGGAAATAAAACTTAAAAGTCATAAGGATGCAAGGTTTCATGCTAAAACTAAAACCAAATAAAATAAAAGTCAGCACAATTCAAAAGAATGTGCCAACAGTCACGCCTAACTCACCCAAGTCTGCTGGTCGAATGAGAGAGAGTTCGGTCGGCTATGCTTTAAATAGTGGGCCTGAATTTTGATTGGTGGAAATGTGTTGATGCCAGCCCATTAAGCCTCAATCACCCCCCCCCCCCGCAGACGTGGGGGGGGTAGGGGGGACTGTTGGGACATTCTTTTGAATTGTGCTGACTTTTATTTTATTTGGTTTTAGTTTTTAGCATGGAACCTTGCATCCTTATGACTTTTAAGTTTTATTTCCATGGCCCTGCTCTGCTGTTATTTTATAAATTTTATTTTTATCTTTTAAGTTGTTTGACATGTTTTAAACCTTTCACCTGAAAACGGTTCCGACCTTGGAACCGAAACGTCGTGATTTCGTTGTTTCACCAACACTTGATGGCTCCTCTGTACGTGTTTTTAATACGGTAACTAAAGTGCTTTTTAACTTGCTGCTTTTTGCTAATGTACAACCACACTGCATAAGACGTTACGGATGTAAAAGTGTCAATTTTACTGACATAGAACTGTATTGATAACGTTCTACCAGATGCTGCTCTAACAAGATCACTTTTTTGGTATTTGACCTTCACCTTGCTGATGCGAATACCAGTGCAAATTTTAAGATTTTCCCTAAGCAACAGTTCTTACATTTTGTAAATAAACTTCATAAACTAAACTAGTTGGGTGTATGCTCCAATACTCCTAATATTGGTATCCCCTTTGCATATATCGGTACCAATTTAAATATTTTTTCTAGGCAGAAATAAGTAGTAGATATCCGTGAGTCCTTGTCGATTTAACGGCTATAATTACTCACGAGCAAGAAACGGCTAGACCAATATCGAGGGGATGGAGGGAAACACGAGCAAGCAGTCTGCAGACAGTCTGAAAGATGGTGCAGTGCCGAAAGATTGTCCAGAATTGGCCAGAATAGTTCCCATATCTGCTGAAGGAACGTGGTAGCCTCTCACACTACCCATGCCGGCAGTACTGGTGGCAGCCATTGTTGGCATAGTTTTTATATCTGGTAGCAAATTCGTTTAATACTGTACATGAATATAAAACGAAAGTACCGTAAATCGCCTATTAAACGCCCATGGTCGTCTAAAATTAATTCGATAAAAAAGTAGAGGGGGCATTAACAAAGCTACTACAAGATTTCTGACCTTAATGTATTTTTTGGGGGTGGCCGTTTAGGCCTAAATTCATCGTGGAAAAGTTGATTATTCACACGCGTGATCTGGCTTCAATCTAGCATTAATACAATGACTTTATTCTCATTTATTCACAAATTTAGTGTATTAGAACGTCCGTCTTCTAATATCTAACCTAATTCAAAGTTATATTCAATTTTTAACCAGCACAAACCTTCAAAACAGACACGCGATTCATAACCGCAAAACGCCAGCAGAGTAACATCATAACGGACGTAGTGTACTGGATGTTTCAAGCACTTACACAGTCTGGATGCGTCCATCACTTCGCATCCACTTCTGAGGCTCCACGGGTTCAGACCTACGCATCCATTTCCGCCAGAACTTCCGTCTTGGATGACAATATATAGTTCTATGATGAAACTGTCAACACACGCGTTTCCTGGTGGTGAATCACGTTGTCTATTTTGAAGGATGGTGATGGTTAAAAAGTTGGGATCGGCCGATATGACTTTTTACCGATACGATACGATACCGATGAAAGGTAAACCGATCCGATCCGATACGATACCGATACAGATGTCGATACCGATAATAATAACAAATCAAGACTAAAAGTTTATATTTTTTACAAACAATGCAACTTCGGTTTCTGGTTTTGCTTGGGTTTCAACTGTTGAGATTATCCAAAAAGTTCTGTGCAGCAATAACAGCATATTTACTCTTATTCTTACTTATGGCTTCAGTATATTCATTTTCTTAGATTTCAGTTGGTTGTTGTAAAACTTTACAGCAGCAGAACCAACAAGTGCCACATTTTCATTCCAAACTGATCAAATGGCTTCGCTTTTGCTGCACTTGGTGTCAGTTTTGCAGGGAAGACGGTTGCATTTCTTGGCATAACAAATATCTGTATCGGAAGCCTTATAGTGGTCCGATACCGATATGGCAAAAATACTGATAATACAGATATCAATATCGGACTATCCCTATTAAAAAGTAGTTTTAACTTTGAATTATGTTGGATATTGGAAGGTGGATGATCTAATAAACTAAATTTGAAAATAAATGAAAAAGGTACACGATTTCACTAGACTGAATACATATTGCGCACATTAATGATCGATCGCATAGGCCTAATATTGCCGACTTTTCCGTGATTACAAATGCTCCCGTGAATTGTGCTGGATTATATGTTGATTTGGTTAAATTTGTGAATCTTTTTGTTTGCTGCAGAACAACCAAGATTTAAAGGGATAAAACGTTGTTTTCATTAAACGTTTGAAGCTTTTAGTCAATTTCACGACTGCCTAAAAAAAAAAAAAATTGGGGGGGGGGGGGGAGCGAAGGGCGTTAAAGGCACATAACTCCATCCGGTATATTTTAACAGTTTCACTCGATACATTACCGGAAATAGTTTTATATAAACTGATTTACCTTTCATTTGCTGGTCTAAGGGTACGATGCAGATGTCAGTAGTGGTGCGTGAATGTTATTAGGCTTGTTTTAAACGGCTCGGTCCGAGCGGTATATAACTCCCGCCACATCGCTGGCAAGCCGCGGCCCTGGAGGAAGGATAATTAATCCTTCGCTCATGTTTGCGACTTGGTCGTACGATGTGTCACGTTGCCGCTGCCCCGAAATGAGTTTAACTATAAGTTTAACTATAAGTTAAGTTATAAACTTAAACTATAAATTTATAACTATAAGTTTATAGTGTCGTAGAGCAATGCGCGCTGCGGTCGTTTGAACTACATTTTAGCGTAGGTGACGCAGAGTAAAGCGGCCAGAACGGAGGGATTTATGTGCCTTTAACAAAGCTACTACACGATTTCTGACCTTAAGGTATTTCTGGGGGGTGGGTGTTAGCAAAGCCCGGGCGTGTATTAGGCGATTTACGGTACACAAATAAGAGCCATTCCTTTAATTTATCTTCTACAGTCTTGAAATAAAAATAAATATTTGATCGCCATTCTGTGAATACTCTAATAATGCTGGTTATATTTTCAGGAGCTTGACATAACGATGGATCTGGATTACACTGGCGGTTTTCAGTTGTCTGTCGACGCCGATCTTGTACTAGGGCGCTCCGTCTACTTGGCCGTCCAGATCACCAAACTAAGTGGCAAAGTTCGTCTTCAGTTGACACGCACCCCCTTCACTCACTGGTCAATTGTTTTTGTTCATGAGCCTGTGATGGAATTCAAAGTGGAATCACATTTCCAAGGACGCCATGTTCCTCAAGTGACGTCCATTATTATCAGTCAGGTGTGGTTTTGTTCCTTTGTGTGTTGTGCAGACCAGTGGCGGCGCTAAGGGTGGGCCATGATTCCCCCCCAAATAGTTCACGGCACCCCCGTCGGGCTCGCCGACCCCAACACTCAGGTCACCACCAGAAAATAAAATAATAAAACAAGCTTGCAGGCGTAACTTGAAATCAAATGAATCAACTGAGTTTATATTTTTTCTATTTTATTTTAGTTTATTTATTTATGTAATTTTGGAACAACATAGCAATATATGTCGCCTAATTTATTTTGTGTGGTTATGGGGCGTATTTTAGGAAAAAATTACTGCATTGACGCTTACGTTGCGTTCAGGTTTAATTAAACGGAATAAAAGTGTATGATGCGGCTGCCTTGAAAAAAAGTTCTTGGCCCACTCTGTTTCTAGATGTGCCTCCCCCCCCCCCCAAACAATTCAGTCCTGACGTCGTCACTGGTACAGAGATACGTAATTAGGTATTTTTATTCAAGAAATCAGGTTTCTGTTGAAGTAAAATAAAAATTCTGCATGCTTTATGCTAATATTTGTATTTTCTGCGGCGTGTAATGGAAATTACGCGCTTAAATACTTTGGCAGTCTGTTTTTTTTTGCTTGTTCTTTTTTCTGTGATAGTATCGCAGAAAATAATTATTACAATTATCAGTGTGTATATGGCAGCGTCAAGTAACGTTATATTGCCTACGAGATAGTATCTGGTGGGCATAACTACAAGGGGCGCTAGATTAAAATGCAAGGGAAAACAACGGCATTTCTAGTCAAGTTAGTGCTTTGAGTGTGGATTTCTTAGGCTTAAAAAAACATTGTTTTCTCAACAACAAAAATCGTGCGTTGTAGGCTTAAGAAATCCAGTCTAATAGCATTGGATTTAGTAAGACGCCATTATTTTCCCCCTCCAGTGCCCCTTACAGCTAACCCAGTTACTGGCTCCACCATAGAGTTTTACACAATAATATTACGTTATGTCACTGCTCTACACTAGTAAATTTACCTGGTACTGAATTTGAAGCCCAAAATTGTAATACTGTACAGTCGATACCACTTACAAAGAACCTCAAGGGACAGTGAAGAAGGTTCCTTGTAACCGAAAATTCTTTATATCTGGAAGAGAATAGCATTAAAACTGTAAGAATGGTTGTTCACAATCTCTTCTTTAAAAGATTTAATTACTTAAAACAGAGTTCCGTATATACGGTGTCTACTGTAACATCTTTGATTTTGGACTTCTTACGTAGGCCAATTTCAAAATATATTGAATCTTTGCTAAATAATCCGAAAAGTAATTGAGCAAATAGCTTGAAAGAGCACCAATGGATAGCTCTCGAAAAAATGATTCGAATGGTGTATTCAACCCTCAAAATCGACCAAAATTTGACCGAGTTATGGGGTTGCGCTCGAGTATAAGACGATGCTGCTGTTTTAATGGCATAAATTTGAAAATAAAGTGCCGTCTTATATTCGGGAGTGATATGGTAATGATTTGTGGTGTGCGGCGTTTTTCTCCAGAAATCACAGAGTGTCTGTTGCACTGGAGACATGTTTAGGCGACATTCGGAGCATTCGTGCAATCGCAGTAATTGTGCAATTGGGGCCGTGCAGTGCATGCGCAAAGATTGCGTTTTTGTACGATTGTGATACTCTTTGCATTCGGACGTTTTCTGGCTTGTCTCTGGTGGCTCACTACTTCAGGTATTATGTGTTAAAAATATTTGTCATGAATATTTGCACCCTGGTGCCCTTTACTGCATCCGTGAGTGGGTCGAGATGTTGCTTGCTCGGGAGCTCCTAGTTCTGACCTGCTGCATCCTCATCCCTGCTGTAAACTGTAGCCGGGTGGTCAGAGTGACCTCAGCAAGACTTATCCCATTCATGCCATCCATCTAGTTGTTTATTTTGCAATTAATAAACTTTGTATTTTCATTTTTCAACCTTGGGGAGCCTTTCTCCGTCGTTCATTCCGTCTTGTAAATTGAGGATATACCATTTAAACATTAAAAAAAATCATTATTGGACTTTTAAAGAAGCTACACCATACACCATAGTTGATACAAAAATTGGGAATTACAATTTGCACTTCGGTATTGGTGCCAGTGTCGGCAACATTTTAAAAACTGTATCGGTATCTGTGCCATATCAATAAAATTGGCTTCAGTGTATCGTTATTGATTACATGTGACGATTTGTTTCAGATTCGTCGTGCTATCAAAAAGAAGCACACTTTACCCAACTACAAAGTCCGTTTTAAGCCTTTCTTTGACAAGCCAGATACTCAACAACGGGATTTGGATGTTGACAACTCTAAGTTTTTGGGCGGACGGTTAGAAGTGACGGTTATTGAGTGCAGCCGGATCAGCAAGAACGCACTTGACAGCAAAGTCTTTTGCACTTTAGGCATGGGTAAGAGATTAATGTCTATTGCTGTTACAACTTGCTTTTATAATTTGACAGGGGTATGTCGGCAGCATATTGTCGCATATGTCAATAAGGGTGAATCATTGTGCTGAAGTGCTGATTCTGATGTCTTAATTTTTTTGTTGGAAAAACATTGCCCGATATGTAGTGTTCTGATGTTTAAGAAAGTGAAGTGAACCTAAAGTTTGTCTGTGGCAGTATGTCTGTCAAATGGTAACGATAGTGTCCTAAATTGAGCTGAGGGACTGTGAAAACCACGCGTACAGCAAGAAGACAAAACGTGGCTTCATCTCTGTTTTAAGTAAGATTACAGACCATCAAAGTAAGGCCTACTGATCCTTTCGACTTGAGGAAGTAAGGATCAACTGAATCTACTTCTACCAAATCCAGGTCGTATCCAGATAATTTACAATATTTGCCAAACTGAATCCGGATGCTAACCGAATCCAAAAGAATTAAAAATTAAAACCCGTCATTTCAGCACTTTGCATTTTTTATACAGACTAAAGTTTCTCTCTACCTAAAAGATTGGGGAAACTTTATTGGCCGGGTAAACATTTTTGCACCATGTTCATTATTTTTTCTAAAACTTCTGAACAGTTTACTGTAGCTATTTGAAATTACAGTAGCTCCATTGGAAAGTTGGTGAAACAACGCTTCGAATGATATATTGGAACGTACAAATCGGTGAAAAATGATCAAAGTTATTGAAAAATCATCTAGACTTACAAATTTTGCCAACAAGAAAACAAAAGCCACACTGGCACCACCAGACTAGAGATGTACCGATGCTTTTGTTTTCTTGTCGGCAAAATTTGCGAAGTGTAGATGATTTTTCAATAACTTTGATCATTTTTCATCGGAAATCGGACATTGGAAATCTGCCTTTTTAGGCTGCATCAGTCATCGGAGCATCAGCATCGATAGCAGATGTTAAAACATCGGAAATCCATAATTTTATTAAATCCTTTTGTTACGGTTGTGCTCATAATAAATTTCTGGGTGCTAAATTTTAGGCTTACAGAAATTTTTAACTTTATTTCTGAAATCCTGTTAATTATTTTTGACTCAAGGAAAAATGTAACTTATTTTGACTTTACTTTCTTAAACATTGAATCACGATTATCGTAATCTGACATCGGTATTTGAACACATTGGTGCATCCTTACAGCAGACACGTTGAAAACTCAGGATTTTTTTGGGAACAACCATTCCTCTTCAGCCGAATCAAAAGACGCGTTGGCTTTTAACCGTCATCTCGAGTTGTGTGTGCAATCGAAACCTCAAAACCACCTTCTTTCGAACGGCTCCACCACTGGGCTCTACAAGCCAATGGGAAGTGTTGCTGGAGTTAGACAGCTCCCATCATTTATCAAGCCTAGAGATTGAGTCGGGGCTTAGGAGACTTTCGACGAGCTCATAAGTTTTGCTTGCTTGATTCACAAGTGGCACACACAGCTCGAGATGATAGTTTAAAGTCGCCATACCTTTTGCTTCGGAAGAAAGGGAATGGCTGTCCCCCAAAATTCAAAATATTTCAAGAAAACTAGTTTTCGACGTGGCCGATGGTGTGCGACTTTTGTTTTTTTGTGAAGTATCGATCAACCACTGTGATCATCGGTTACCGTTTTTTGAAACTTTGACGGAAATTTCTAAGATCTGGCTTCAGATTCGGATTCGGTCGATCCCTATTAGAAGGTTTGAACAAGTAGGGAGCAGGTGTGCAGAATATGCCAGAACGTTAGAACGAGGTTCGTGGGAAATTTCAGAGTACAGTATAACCTCGTTAATAAGAACTCGGATAACAAGAATTCCCGCTTAATAAGAACTTTTTTCAAGATTTTGGTTGGGCAGCTACTCAGTCAGCACTAAATATGTACGGCTATAACGAACTCTGTTAATACGAAAGTACGGATAAGACGAACAAATATTTACAATTCTAGCTTAATTTTACGAATTTGCTGTTCGTAACGGTTTCTTTTTCCTCACCCTTGAATTTCGTTTTGTTTCACGCAAAACATCAATCGCTAGTTGACTCTATCTTGGGAAGTGATACAAGTTTTGTCTGTTTGCGCAAACGCGAAGGTCAAGGACGAATGAAAAGAAAGTACCATATACCGGTAGGCTACATTTTTTTTAAGTTGCTGTCCAATTTCTCTTGTCCGTTTAATAAGAACTACGGTTAATAAGAACATTTTTAGCAGTCCCCTTAAAGTTCGTATTAAAGAGGTTTTACTGTACTGTGGAAATTCACTAAAAACTGGCTTACCTACATAGTGAAAGGCTGTGGAAATTTGAAACATTTGTGGCAAAATTTTGTGGGAAATTTTGTCCAGTAAGAATTTTATGCACCCCTGGTAGGGAGTAACAATTGTAAGTTATATTTGTCATGAAGCTTTAGCATTGGTTTTTTTTTAAGAATCAGTTTTTTGATTCTTGTGTGGAGACATCATGTTTGGTTCTAACTAAGCGCATACCCCTTTTTTAATGATTATTTTCTGAGGTGGAGGAGGGGGATGGACGACAGCGAATTAGATTTGAATATTACCTGTAGTGAAGTATGATATTTGTGTTGCTGTTAATGAATCTTCCTTTTCTGTTGGCAGATTCGTTGGCTTGGGTTGAATTGCTGCTTCATCAATCTGCATCCTGGATGACTTACGATGTGGAAATTAACAAATTGGCTCCACAGGGAATTGGCATATCGTTTAAACAGGTACAATATTACTTTACACCAACTCTAGTAGTGGCCAAAATCTGTTTATTAAGGCCACACTAATAAAAATAAATGTTCTCAGGCACTGCTGCATCCAAGAAAACGTTCGCTTAGGCCATGCAAAGTTAATTGTTTGGTTTACAGGCACGTGCGAGTGCCTTAACCCTTTAAGGACGGGTGCACCCTAATGCGCGCTCTGTAAAATCATTGTTCACGGCACTTCTACAGGTCAAATCAAAAACTTCCAACCAATTTTCAGTAAGACTAAAAAATGGGTATGAAGGCCAGATTATTAAGGAAACAAATGACACAGGTTTCATTCCCTTACTGCAAGTGGGTGACAAGCTACGATTTTTTTCCTACAAATCCGTTATAAGACCTTAGCGCAAATGCAGTCCTTAAAGGGTTAAATTATCGCGGATCAAAATTTTTTATATCAATCTTGGTCCAACCGCTAAAAATCACATTTTCACCAAATTTTGACCGTTTTTGATATTCCAGTATACCATTTTAACCATCTCGAAACGAGCTTTTCAATGGTGCAAATTTCAAATCTCTAGCTCAAACCATTATGAAGTTATTTGGCAAAAACTAAAATATTTTTAATACTATGACATAAATAACATAATAGCAGAATATTATACTTTTTTTAGACTAACTGCACACTCTTTCAGGTTTGAGCTTGGTACATGTCAAAGAAATGTGGCCAGTTAAATAAAATAAAAAATAAAAATAAAATGCCTGGTTGCCTGGTGCTTTAATTTGCAATCTCGCCCGTAAACCAAACAATTTTATTTGCATGGCATTATTTACATGCCTGAGCGGGGAATCGAACCCACGACCTTTGAAATTAAAGGCAGGAGTCCTAATCGCTCAGCCATACTGACATGAAGTACTTTAACCCTTAGCATTTCAATTTCAGAAAAAAAATAAACAGTAACCCCCACCACAGGGGAACACTTATAAATGTTTCATCAGAACCACACAGACGAACAGTTACAAGTGTTCACCTCTGATGATAAGTGTGTATTGTTTATTATGAAGATGTCTCTGAAATACCACTGTTATCGCTGTTTACTGGTTTTTTTTCTAAGCAAAATACAAAACTTCAGTGCCGTTCTATTTCGGTTTAAAGAACATTGGTTGAATTTAGCCATACAAAGTTAAATATTAGGTTTAAGGGCTTGGTGCATGTGCCTTAAATTATCACTATTAATAATTCTTTGTACAGCCTTGTCCCACCGCAAAAACTAGCTTATCGTTGGTGCAAAATTTGTCCTTCTTGCTTAAAACACTGAGTAGTTACTTAACAAAACATTCACTAGAACAGTTTTTTGTCGCACAATTAGTTCAACAGAAAAATGTGGTTGTGAATGTTCGCAAAACTGTTGCTTTTTGTTTACGAACAAATCCAGAATTTTTCAAAGGCGTTTCATCACAACGGCATCACTTCCGGTTTGTGTAGGTTTGCTACTTCAGGTTTTCTTGGTAATGTGAGGGCCCCTCTTGACCATGGGAACATTGTGGGACATATGTTTGAAAATTCATAACTACAGAATAATCAAAAAATGTATAGAGTACCACTATAGTACACTAGTAACAACAACAACTACAAAATCCCAGATATTGCCTTTGTTCAAATGAAGTGAAAAACTGTGGAACGATTTGTCTGAACTTGTCAGTGCTGAGACTCTTCCTTTGATACAGGAATTTATACCCGACAAGAGCAAACAGTGCGTTGTCGTTGAAAGTATTATGCCCGATTCACCAGCCAGCAATGTCGACCTTCGGAAGGGGGACGTACTCATTGCCATCAACAACGTAAAAGTCAGTTCGTTTAATCAGACGACCAAACTGCTGCGCCAAACAACCAACAAGACGGTGATAAGAGTAGAACGCCGATGTCATCTGAAGGCATCACGGTCACACGAAGTCCTGCCAAAGGTGGATGAGCAAATCTTGTCGTTAAAGGTAAGACTATTTTTAACAGTTAAGTAGGGGTATATTATTTGAACAATTCCAGCTGAGCAGTTTATCCAATTTGTGCGTGGAACTCCACGAAATGTACTATAATAATAGAATTTAAGTGAAGAGGGTTAGGATACAGTGTAATTGCTGTTGATATTATTTATTGCAAAAGTAACAACTAAGGCTGTACCAAACCGAACATGGCCAAACAGAAGGTGTTTGGTTCGGTTTGGCGTTCGGCCTTTCAAAAGAACAATACCGAACCAAACATTTCCAGTTCTAATTAACTGATTTTGATGTTTGAATACACCATTTAAAAGGTTTTTTCACCAGCTTTGTGATGGTCTAAACCACAAGTTCCTAGCTGTAACTGTTACGAAGTTATGAGAGAAAACGTAAAGGTACATGCTCAAACAAGAGTTATCTGTGCATTCACAAGTCCATGTAAACGTACCAGCATTTCTTAAGAAACGTATGCTTTGATAAATATATCGATCTTTGAGAGGCGAGTTGTTTTTAATTCTATTTTAAAAGTTGATTGCTTTAGCAGGCTTTGTTCGGAAGGGTTCGGTTCGGCTGAAAAATAGGTGTTTGGTACAGCCTTAGTAATAACTAACAACATCTGAGGATAGCACCTCTTGGCCTGAGGCAATGCAGTCCTAACATCCTGCGGTAAAACGTAGGGTCAGTTTTTGCCACACAGACAAAATTCATCTCAAGTCACTAATCCATTGGCACCGAAATCCTTTGTTTGAATTTTGAAATTTTTCATTTTAGGATGTGGATCCAAACTTGGAAGGAGATGATGAAGAAGACCTGACTAACTCGCGGGTGAAGCCGGAGGAAAGTAGCGATGGGTCGTTGTCCAATCCCCGAACACCAACACATGGCTCACCGGTGAAAAAGATCTTCCTTAGTGCTCAAAGTAAGAGTTTATATTAATCCTGTATTCGTGTACAGAACCCTTTAAATATTTCATTACTAAAAACTTGTGTGATGCATAATTTAATTTAATATCCCAAACATTTCATTTTGCGGCTGCCTTTTTATATATAATTTGTGCTCCTTTATGTCATACGCAGGATTGACCTTGTGCGTGGCTTGGCTGTGGTACACGCAGCTTTTGTTAAAACTCCCGTGCAAAATTATCTAATGGAATGTTGACAGCGATGATTTATGACCGCTAAAACTTGGCCATTATATAACAATAGGCATCTGTTGGTCATGTTCGCATTCCATTTGTTCATCCACAAAACTTGTTACGCAAAGCATCTGCTGCCAATAATTGAGAATTCCTACAATTGACTTAATTCCAGGCCAGTACTGGATGACCAAGCATTTGGTGATATATTGTGCACCGACACCGATCCAATTAATCCTCAACTAGCTCTTTACCTTTACCCTCTCTCTTTACATTCCCCCCTGTATTGGAATGCAAAGCCCATGCACGCTCGCTCGCCCATTACAATCATCCCCCTGTAACGCTTTCCTGCAACACACGTGCACCACAGCTGCATCCCACATGACGACCTACCTCACCAGAGATATAACCATGTAGACACTGGTAGCCTACCTAAATGTAGCCGTAATGTAAATTGTAAATTGCAATGTAAATTGTAGCCGTAATTTTTTGTATATCCATCGCAATACGAAATTTACGATTGTTGCAGTTATATTTACTTTTCGAGAATAAGCGTAACTGTGTTAAATCGTGAAAGGCTTCGTTTTGGGTGCCCCGCGCAGCAAGGTGACAGTTGTCTGTTGTAGTTTTTCTTAATCAGTTCCTACGAGGTTCGGCCTCATGCTTCCATTCAGTTGCTGCGCCATGTGTGTGAATCTATCCCATTTGTTAACACAGTGAAGCGATTCTGCTGAGGGGAATTGAAGATTCTAGCAGAGAACTTGTTCTCCCAGGAGAATCTAAGTTCTCCGAGTAGACTTCGACGAAGCTGTGTTAACTTAAAACCCCACCCGCCTCCTCTGGCGCATGATTGTCTGACCAGCCGGTGGAAGTTAGTAGTGATTGGGCACGACGGAGCAGGGCAGGAGGGAACCGGAAGTGACACAGTTCAACGCTATTTATTGCGTAAATTAGGGTTACATTTGGGCAAATGATGTGGCTCCAGAGTGCCAATAAGGAAAAGAACATCCCATTTGTTGATACAGTTTCGTCGTATTCTACTCGCAGAACTTAGATTTTCCTGCGAAAACAAGTTCTCGGTAGAATCTTCAATTCTGGAGCAAAATGTGGAGTACTTGCTTGTTATTGAGAAGCGGTTCCCAAATATTTGGCATTTTAGTAAACAGTTTATGGGCACTTAACGATATTGTACTTACATAATCTCGTTCGAAAACTAAAATTGCATTCTTGGGTAACATCCTTACACAGATTAAGCGGGATGCAAGTATTCGTGACTGATTCAATCCGGTCTCTTTACTCATGCAGCCTTAGTAAACATGTAAATTACTAAATAAAAAGTGTGTTGACTAATAAGGTTTTCGGAGCCATTGGGGTCTTATTATTATGGTTCCTAATAGAAAAATTTACGGCACAATTTCAAGAGTTTCTCACATATTAGTTATTACACTACGATTTATTTCAGATTCCACATGTTTTGAATCTCTTTGTTAGTTTGTATTCTTAGCTAAAATCTGCTCAATTTTTGTCTTGTAGTGGCTCTAGATCGCCGAAGGAAATCTGAGGGTTGTGAACTAACATTAAGAAGTCATCTTCAGGAGAAACCTCTAGTAGCAACACAAGCCGAGGCGGCAGAAGAACAGATTTCAAAGAATGTTGATTTAAAGAAAACGTCGCTCGTTGCGGGAAATCAGGTGAGTTGAGAGAGAGCAAGTAAGGAGAGAATGCCCCTATTGTGCACTCTTGGTTCTGTCTACCCTATGTTCTCAAAACCAATAGTTGCTGTGGGTCTTAAGTTATGCAGTAAGTTTGCTCATAAAGCCTGCAATTGAGCTTTTTCGTTTTAATTGTAATTTTCTTCTTCATCAAATCCTCTTCACTATGTTTTAAAGTGAGACGTCCCTTTTGCTTTCGGCACTTTGATCTTCCTCATTTGCATGAAATCATCAATATCAGCCGTAATACCCCAAGTGCTTCCGTGAAATCAATACTTTGTGTGTTTTAGCACGAAACTCCTTTCCAGATTTAATTTTCCGAGACCGAAGGTCAAGGGAAATTTGCTGGAAAGGAGTTAAGCTGAGTGCTAAAAAATGTTCAAATTATAGATTTCATAAATGCACGAGTGGAATTCTGTGAGAGAATTTTGGTTTTCTTTCCACAAAACAATTCTTACAAGATTCAAAATTAGATTTTATTTACGTATTAACATTTAGCCCCATCGACGTTTACATTGTCTTTGATGTTTACGATATTTTCGACGTTTACTATTTTACAATGTTTTCAATTGACGACGTTTTTTGCGTATTTGGCATAGAGATACGAGCCCCCATCATATTTCATCTACCAAACTATAATTTTGTTTGCTGAGGTGCAGATGTTTCGTGTTAGGCCTAAACGACATTTTAATGCCACTGAAAACATCTTCGTGTTTCCGTAAAAAGCCGACGATTCACGAAAGTGACTGCATTGCCCGAACATTGCTGAGGAACAGCTTCTGTTTCCGTAAAAGTCCGATGATTGACAAAGGTGACGTCATTTCCCTAATATGGGTATAATGAGAATGAACACGAGTCGCATCCTCTTAAGTTAGATATACTTTATAGATCGGTGATTTGTTTGTCTGCAACCATTCAAAAACAAGTCAAGCTTCGATCTGTACAATTACTGAAGCAGGAAACTCTGGTGTGGTTTTTTTTCATCGTGGTTTTCTCAATGTAAGTCGGCATGGTGCTCTTTATGCATAAAGAAAACAAAAATCCTCTCCTTAATTTATGCAATTTTTACTTCACTTTCGGTCGCCTCTCTCTGCTCCCTTGTGTTTCCATACCACTGTTTCTTTTGCCGCGGCATGTAGTGGTCATGGTTGGTTTTGGTGGAATGATTTGATTAGTTCTGCAGTTTGGATTTTGGTTTCTGCAATAATGGCTCGGGTTGAACAGACAAAGTTAGCCAGGATGGGTGCAAAATAAGGATGCAGTCCAAGGCTTGCCTAACTGCAGGTGGGTTGGCTTGCTAGTTCTACCCGACATTTTGAAATTTCCTCCACTTTGCAACACAGTGAGGTGGATTTTATGAATGAGAAATGGTGATTCTGCCAGAGAACTTGTTCTTGCATTAGAATCGAAGTTTTCCGAGTAGAATCTGACGAAACTGTGTTACTTTTATTTCTATCCTGCCTCCCTGGCGCAGGTGTTTCGGATCAGCTGCAAAAGACAGTGGTATGGAAGTGCGAGAAAGCAGCGAGAGAGGCGGCTGGAAGTGATGTGAAAATTGCATAAATTAAGGAGATTTGATGCAAATGAAGACGGTAAAAGTGCCGAAAGCGAAAGGGACTTCCCACTTGCCACTTCGTAACACGGTTTCGTTGGATTCTACTCGGAGAACTTCAGTTCTGCGAGAACAAGTTCTCTGGTAGAATCACCATTTTTAATTTTTATGTTCAGTACAAACGGACATTTTTCTTTATTATCAAAGTTTTCTAAAAAGGGAACAGTGTCTCTTAAGTTTGTCTGGAATAATTGCGTTGAAGTGTCAGTAACTGCTTATGTGGTTAAATATATCCATCTGTGGTAACGGTGAAAATACTTATCAGAGACAATGGTTTACCGTACCCATTAATAACAATATTCTGCGGGAACCAATTATTATTTTCCACAATAAGTTTTAAAGCTTATAGTGAAGGCAAAAAGGCATTTTTTGGTGCTTATTCAAAAACACCTCACTTGCCGTAAAAAAAAAAAATTGCTGCTTATTTGTGTAAAATTTAACACTTTGAATTTACGGAAAAGTTTAAATTTAGGTCTACATCAGCTCTTAATACTGTATTGTGTTAATAATGTTAAAAAGGCCAAAACCTGTGCCAAAGCTGCTAAATTCTGCGAGTAGTTGGAATTTCCGGGATAATGTTGACTTTTTTACAATTTTTCAAATGGTGTCACGTAAGGTAAAGTTGCAGTAACATCAAGAAATTTTAAGGTAAAACAGCTACTGTTAATTCCATGCTTTTTTCAAAATAGTGGAATTGCTTTAAATTAGGGGTGTGCTAGTCTTGAAAGTTTCGAGTTCGAGTCGAGTTTCCTATCTGCTCAAACCCGACTCAATTTATCCCAGCCAACTCGAATCTGGTAAAAATGCGATACCAAGTTCTGACCAATTTTGACATTCAAATATACCAAATTCATCGTCTCGACGAGAGCTTTCTGGTGGTGCAAATTAAAGGCCGCTGGCTCATACCATTTTAAAGTTTTATCCTAAAAACTGGAAAACTATTTTTAGGCATTGACCCGCACAGTCTGTTAAGCAGCATCTTAGTTGTTATTACACTAACTATTAAAAAGACACTTGCAAAATAAGTGTGTTAATCAAATAATCGAACTCGGGTCGATACTCGATTTTTCTGTTGCAAACTCGGCTTGGCTCGACTCGAATTACAATTATTCTACTGGCACACCCCTACTTTAAATCATTATCCCTGCGCCTTGGTGTCGAATCGGTTTGTATATGTAAAAGTTGATATTGCTCAAACCTTAATTGTAACCTATTATCTTGCAGGACCCAGTTTGGGAAGAAAATTTTGATTTTGATATAGAAGAACATCACCGATATCTGAACCTTGGAGTGTGGTGTAAAAAACTAGAGAAGCTAGACATTGGGAGAACGTTGAAAAACGCAGACAGAGATAAAAGTCCAAAGATAGAGCGAGACGTTCTTCTTGGTCAGGTGCGTAACACTGAATGTTTATGAAGTGTTACTTCAATGTTGATACCATTCCAAAGCTCTGGAGTGGTTACCCAATCTGTGTGGTTTTTCACATTTGTGATGCTTATAGCACTGAACTGCAGGAAATGTGTAAAAGATTAAGTTGATTTTTCTCGATAGCAACTTAACTACGATCAAATACAAACTTTATAAACGTGAAATCTAATTATTAGGTGTGTGGTTATTTTTTTACGTAGTTTGTCACTTTGATCATATAGTTGATCAGGTTTGTTAAGAAAATCGGCGCAAACAATTTATGGTTCGTGCTTAGCCTTGAATATTTGGGACTTAGTAGTCACGTGCCAACAACGACGCTTGTGATGTTTACTCTGCCTTCGACATCAAGGCTGAACAGGCTATGGATGTGTCCATTTTAGCTAAGTTAAATAGGATTAGCTAGGGCCTATACCAGTGCTAAATAGGGATCATGCTCTATGATTGCTGTTTATACAGCAACAATGGTTGGCTGGCCTATGCGTATCTACTATGGGTCTGCATGCATTGCTGTTGCTGTAACGAGTCTATTTCATTGAGAACTTCACAGGTATTCCACAAGCTAACTCTGCTAATGGTAAATACGACATAATGGCATTGTGTGTGTGTGTGTCCTGTATATTTTAGCCTAGCGTATCTTTACATGCTTAACGTAGGGTTATTCAATAATCAAATTTGATCAAAGATGACGTCACTGATTTTAACTATTGTTTTGCTAAAAATCCCTCCATTTCAAACGTTCAAAAGATGTGGTCAAATTTGTCCAAAGGTTTGATTTCATATTTATGTAATTCCATAAAGTAGTATTTAAAAAGTTTAAACTACTTATTCCTGTTGTAGTTTTAATTCCCAACGAGCAGTACTGTGGCTACGCAAAGTTAAATTTTTAAAGTGTTACTGTTGCTTGTGGGTGCCTTAATCCTTCAAGAAGTTTGAATTGGTATATACAGCTTTTAGGCAATGTATACGTCAGCATAGTGTTGTCCTAACTTTTAATTTTGGTACAATGAGATTCACTCCGCGGATGACCTTAATTTTTTTTTTAACCGACTGCTTGAGATGTTAAATTTTCATGGATAAAATATTTTTAACTGAATCTTAGTCCCAACTGCGAAAACTCATATTTTCGCCAAATATAAGCTCATTTAGACATTTCATTGTAGCCAGCTCGAAGTAAGCTTTTCAACGGTGAAAATATTTGCCTCTAGCTTGAACCACAAGAGAGTTATTCTGCAAAAACCGGAAAAAATGTTAATTACTAGATTATATTAGCAAGATATTAGCAAAAAAAATTGTAGGCTGACTGCATGCACTGTGCAAGCTGTTGAATTTTGCATGTTATTAAAAGAAACGCGGTCAGTTAAATTTTAAAAAAATTGCAAAATGTCTGGTTGCGTAAATTTACAACCTCTCCCGTTAACAAAACATTCTTTTAAAAATTGGTTTATGTGCAAATCCACACATTCTCAGTAAACTGTTAGGCCAGTATACCGGTTTTCGTTTTTGACCATAGCCATTTTTTTGCGACTTCAGGTTAGTGTTTCTTTACTGGATGTTACAATGGAATGTGCGACAAACTCTCAAGGCTTCCATCAGCAAACCTTTCAGTTGAAACCCCCGACTTTAAGGCCCACAGTCAGGTGAGTACACTGTATAGATTAGTATAGGGAAAACTCCTTAGCGGCTCTAGTCCATGTGCCAGGGGTGTGCGACACCAGGAATCCTCTGGAATCTGTCAATATACCATATCCGGTGGCCACCAATTAAATATGTGACTTTAATAATTACAAATGAGTAATGACGGTTGACAATCAACTAATGAGATCTGACAATGACTTGGCAGGTGGACTGCTAATGCAGTTCTTGATGTAATGTAATTAGGGATGTGCAATATTCGAAAATTTCCAGCCAAGCCGAGTATGAAACTTGAACTCGGCTCGCTGCTCGCTTCTATACTCGAAAAACTCGAATTCGACGAAAATGCGATAACTTCGCCAATTGTTGACCGATTTTGACATTCTAATATACCAAATCGGTCGTCTCGACAAGAGCTTTCCAGTGGTGCAGATTAAAAGTCAATACAGAAACCATTTTTAAGTTATGTCCTGAAAATGAAAACCATTGCCAACACAGTCAGCTAAGCACCATCTTTGTTCTTATTATCTTAACAAATTAAAGAGAAACTTGCAAACAAAATATTTCTAGCAAATACTCTAACTCGGCTCAATACCCGTTTCTTCTGCTGAAAACTCGGCTCGGCTTGACTTGAATTAAAATTTTTCTACTCGCACATCCCTAAATGTGCATAACTGCATTCATTTGGGCATGCATTGTTGATTTTGAAGCGTCAAGAATTCCGTTGTAAGAGTAATTAAATGTTGAGTTTGATTGTTCACATCAAAGTACTTGGCACCATCACGAACAGTATTGTAATTATCATTTTCAGCCGGTCACAAAAGCTATCATCCCATCCTGGTTTTGACGAGACCCTTTGTTACGGTGATATTACTTTGGCCTTCGTCCACAAACCTTCAAGTTCCCCAAAACTGCCAAAGAAGACGGCTGCTCCCACCCCAATACCCCACCCTTCCGTGTCCACAGTCATCACATCAAATGATTCCGATGACGATACGGACAGCACATCTGGAGATACTGTCAAAGAGCAGGAAAGGTAGAACTATTTTTTTTATGTCATTTGCTTATAGCAAACTTGTCTTTGCTATCAGGGGCTATTTTGATGAATAATCGGATTGCTTGTTTGACTGTTGTAGCCTTCAAATTCAAGCTCATGACTTCGTAGGTACACAATTCCGAGCTGCCACAGCATGTCATTTTTGTGGAAAAAAGGTGAGACTCGTAATAAAATGTGCTACAATAAAACGTGCTAAATGTTTAAGGTTACACCATTACAAAGGGAAGTGGACTAGTGGTCATTGTTTTGGTATCAGATCTGTATGTTTGCAGCTTTCTGTGACTGTATTGAACTGATAATCTGCAGTAGACTCTCGATATAACGAGCCTGCAAATAAGGAACTTTTCCCTGTAAAGAACATACACTATTTTGTTGGCCACCTGCTGTCTCTATGGTGAAAACTCTTCTGTATAAGGAACAGGTTCATATAAAGAACCCTTTTTCAGTGCTGTAGTGTCTTTTCACATACTAAAAGCCATCCTTACACATAAGTAATTTACAAAACATTGTGCTGACCAAGAAATTAATGAATTTATCGAAGACGAAACAGGCAAACCGGCACCACAACCCAATAATTGAAACTTTCAGGTTTAGTAGTGATTTTCTGTATACCCTTACTAACTCAACATAGTTATTGCCAGCCATTGTAATAGAATATTGCCAACTACACTCGTGTTCCCAATCCCATGTGTTACGTTCTGTGTTAAAATGATGCCCGTCATGGCTTCCTATTGCCAAGCCAGGAGGAGGGGGATCGTGCTCAGCGAGAGAAAAAGTGAATGGGATAGGCTATGGAAAGTGCAAGGAACAATTGCCGTGCCGTAACTAACTGTCTCTTATTATTTTTTAGATTTGGCTTAAAGTGGCCTTTCAATGCAAGAAATGTAAGATGATTAGTCACAAGAAGTGTGTCACTAAGTGTCTCTCAGATACGACCTGCACAGCGTAAGTACTTCAGCTTAGGAACATAAAAGTAGGGATCGACCGAATCCGAACCGGATCTGAAGCCGGATCTTCACGATTCGGATTCGGCAAAATTTTTAATGTCGAAATGATTTCTCAATAACTTCACTAATTTTTGGCTGATTTCGACATTCCAATATACCATTCGAACTGTTTTTTTTTTTTACCAGGTTTCCATTGGAGCTAATTTCAAATGGCTAGCATAAACTGTTCAGAAATTATAAGGGAAAAACCATTTCACAAGGAGCAAAAACGTGTACTCAAGTCTTTAAACTTTACTCAACTGACTATTTTACTCAGCTATAGAGAGAAAATTTAGTCTATATAAATTGGGCTGAAACATCCAACAATGGTTTTATTTTGGATTCGGTTAGGATCTGGATCCGATTCGCCAAATCTTTTGTAAATTATCCGGACCTGATCCGGGTTTGGTAAAAGTAGATTCGGTCTATCCCTACATAAAAGTACAGTATTGTAAGGTACTATAAAACTCTAAAAGCAGCGGGGATTTTTTATTTTTTTCGGAGCAGAGCCGACATTCCTTGATTTCATTTAACGCATTTTAATGGAGTAGAGAAGACTAACTATTGGCTAGGAAATGATCATGATTAGTGCCCTTTTTGTAAGGTCAATCTACCTCTGACATTCAGGGAGGGGGGAGGGTTTGAGGTATCGACCGTAAGTTGAAAATTCCATAACGGCTTCTACTCTGAAAGTTCGTCATTCTTGATAATTGATTGTTGAATACAGATTGTTACGCACAATTTCAGAATCAAAATACTGTACCAGTATTCTTGCAAATTTTCACGGTGGCGATGTAGTTGACAAAAGTTTGAGTTGTGTAGGTTAGGCCTGATGAAGACAGACGTCGTCGGTCTGTTGAAAATTTGCAACAATACTGGTACAGCATTTTGATTCTGAAATTGTGCCTAACAATCTGTATTCAACAATCAATTATCAAGAACGACCTTAAGTTCTCTAAAAATCTCCAAACTCATTTTAAGGGATTGTTGGTAGCATCGTTTGAACCTAACAATGCTTTTTAGTCACAATGACGCCATAGTGTGCACAATTTTTTTACTCTATTTTGTCTGTTTTTATGAGTCTAATGTTGGTGGTATGGGTTTGTAAGCCGATCGGCAGACCCAACTTACAAAGTAGAGAAAACTGACACTGAATCCTAAACCTTTATTTCACCGAGAATGTGAAGCTAGACGCAGAATTTTTTCATTCATTTGCCCCTGCTGTCAGATAATTATTGTCCAAATTGTTTCAGAGATGGAGCCAAGTTCATACCTCAAGCCTTACGTCCGTTATCACCTCGCCTGGCTTTGAAGCGGCCTGAAATAGTTACTACAGGTACTGTTGAGTTGTGGTTTAAGTTGAAGTGCAACTCACTGTAGATTTATTTTTAGTTTTAATTATACAATATTTCTCTGAATATAAGACAATATTTTTTTAAATGTATACCATTAAAACAGCATCATCTTATACTCGCGTGCAAACCCATAACTCTGACAAATTTTGGCCGATTTTGAAGTTTGAATACACCATTCGAATAGTTTTTTTCTGAAAGCTATCCAATGGTGCTAATCTCAATCCATTTGCTCAATTAGTTTTTGGATTATTTAGCAAAAACTAAATATATTTTGAAATTAGCCTCAGTAAGCAGGCCAAAATCAAAGATGTTATTACAATTTTGGACTTCGACTCCAGTACCAGGTAACTTTACAACGTACAAACTAATATATGTAATACCAAGCTTTATGAAAGCTTTGTTAACGTCTCCCATCTTATAATCGCAGCCATTTATTTCTTTGGAATATGCGAGCTTAAATATGCTACTCTTCTTATATTTGGAATATGTTAAGTTGAAGAAAGTGATTTCTACGATCGCAGATTTTCGCAGATATTTAAAAAAAAAACTCGACCAAAAAGGTGAATTAGTGGGCATCTGCAGGTTCCAAAAATGTATTGTTGAGGTTGCAGAACTTGCAGAAATGGGAATTTCTTCTGTCAAATTCAGCAAACAATCACTAAAATGAATTTTAGCATTAGAAAGATTAACCAGCATTGTTGCTGAAAACCTTCTGTTGATTCTTACGGTTAAACGGACATATTCTGTCACTATTTTCGTGCATCCAACATGTATAGGCTAATTTTTGCAACATTTACATAGGTTTAATTGAATTAGCAAAAACGTCTCGTGGGGGGAAAAAAGGAAAATGAACGATTTTGCAACATTTGCATCATAAGTTTGAACTAATGTTGCAAAACTGAGTTGTACAGGAAAGCCAACTTTAACAAGAGGGAAGTTTTAAAAATCAGCGGCTTGCGATTCGCTTGCAAGCGGAAATGCTGCCCGTTTGTTATTTCAATGGGAAAGCGTTCCCCGCTGCCAAGGGACTCGCAAGCCGCTGACTTTTAAAACTTCCGTAAGGCTGTACTTTTGATTTTAGAGGAGACACTTACGTTATGAAGTAGAGTTTTTTTAACTTTGAAATTCGAATCCAGCTTAGGTTGTGCAATACTGCTGTTCCTTTTGTTTATACTGTATGCCACAGAATTGAAAAAAATTTCAGAGTTCGTTTGCGCACAATAATTTTCAGAAAATTGTGCGTGTTTGATACTGAAAATATCGGCGATATCAAATTGATGCATGATTGAAGCAAGAATCATGTAAATGCGTGGATTTATTGACGATGCAGAGTCAATTTAACAACACTACATACGCAATAGCCAGATAAAAGCAAATACACACACAGTTTGCTATGCATTTTCGGTAGTTTAACTTGATAAACAGCATTTTAACATGGTGAACGGCTTTATTAAAAATCTACTACCTTCAGGCAAATGCGACGGGAACTGTACAGCAAGATTACAAGCAAACAGAGATAATATAAATTTGAACATTTGAAACAACCGCCAGCCACACTCACATGTAATGTTCAGTCAGTTTGCTGATAATCGTGACAAATTGTGTTAGTTCCTGCTGCACTGGCCTGAAAAAGATGGTCGATTTTTAATAGATTAGTTCACCGTATAAAAATTCTGTTTATTAACATAAGCTACGAAAATTCGTAGCAAACTGTGTCTTTTGCTTTTATTAGCTTATTGCTTACATACGTTTGATTTGATTAGCCAAAGTAAAATACTTTTCGGTATTTGGAATGATGCTAAGCAACGACCACAAGATTGTGTCAGTGACGCACTTGACTAGAATGGCATCAGTGGTTGGTTCGATAACATTGTGCCCTCTTATGACTGATTTACTTGATATTCATTAAGTGGGGTAAAAATCTACTTGATGTAGCCTTGAAAAGTAGTCATTTGTACTAAGGATGCACCGATGTGCTAAAATGCCGATTCCGATGTCCAATTTCGATGTTGGAAAAACACCGGCCGATATCCGATTCCAATACCTCCTGGGCCGATGTTTAAGAAAGTAAAGTGAAACCAAGTTACATTTTTCATGGAATCAAAAATAATTAAGAGAATTTGGCAAATAAAATTTAAAATTTCTGTAGGCCTCATATTTAGCACCCAGAAGTTAATTATAGGTGCATCTGTCACAAAATGGTTTAATACAATTTTGGATATCCAATGTGCTTTCTAAAACTGATCCGATGTTCCTATGACCGATGTAGCCAAAAAAGGCTGATTTCCGATGTCCGATGCTAACATCGGTGCACCTTTAATTTGTACACTAATCTTGAATAAAATTTGTTCTTATGGCGTTGGGACTCAGAGAGCAGTAATATGCACATAGATCTTGAACAAAGTTTGTTCTCAAGGCAGTGGGCAACATTTAAACTTTCCTATTACTGTACTTAGTTGATCGACAGCAATAGTTTTACTGCATCATTCATTGTTGAGACGTGTTTCACATTCTCCCGAGTTAACACTCGTAAATCATAATATGGAATTTTACCCATGTGAATCTCTTCATACTTCGGTTTTAAATTATCTTATCAACAATTTCGCTTTTGCCAGATGCGATAGATGACCAACCTGCTGAGAATGTTGACAGCGCTAAATCTCTGGAGAGATTGTCTCCAACGCCACCAAGTTCTCCTAAGGTACTTACATTTTTTTTATGTCACCTGTTACTATTACGTATCAAAGGCAGCTCGATGGCCATAAGTTTGCGACCAAAGGAAGGAGATGAAATTTGGTGGTTCCCCTCTCCCCCCAGCTTTTGGTCGAATAGCGCCACACAAATAATGAGAGACAATGATTTTCTGCGGCCATTAATCACAACATTCCGCGGTTTCAAATTGTAGTTTACCGCAGTGAATTAAAGGTTATACAAAGGAGAAAACAGTTAAATTTTATTTAAGTCGATTACTTGTGTTGTGAAAAAAATAGTTTCTTGTTCACGACAAGATGTGTGCATCTCAACAATCTGGAATTTACACCAAAGGTAACATTTGTGCATAAACCCGCTATTAATGACTACCAGATTGTTGAAAAAAACAACGGTAACAAAAATTCGTTAAAATGCGCTAGTATTTGGGATTTCCGTGAAAATTTCAACTTTCCACGATTTCCGCGATTTTTATAATGGTCCCAAATGCGCTAAGTTGGTGTAATACCAAGAAATTTCAAACTAAAACAATTACTGAAAATTCTGCCATTTTTTGAAAATAGTGGAAAATCATTGTCCTTGCAAATAGTAATAGATGTTTCTCAGGCACTCCCTCACCCTATAAAGCGCACCACTTTTTGGTTTTTTACCGTCTTCTTTAATGCATCTTTTTACGCTTTGCTTATTTTCATTTAAATAATCTCTTCTCCATAGTTGTAAGTATTATTTTGTAGCTCTCACCGCAGGTGGCATCTGCTAGCCAACTTCCAAGCATCCATAGCCACAGTTCGTCATGTTTCGATTTGCACACAGCCTGTGCGGTCGTATTTTACTCGTACAGTGTCTAGTAATTTGTTTTCCGGCGGGGGTGCTAGGCAAATTTGTCAAGGATTGTTTCTAAAATTTCATCTTTGACCATTCCTGCAGAGTGTGTGGCGATCTCCTGGTGTCTTTTCACTGCTGGTTTTATTTCCAGTTTACCTTTATATGAGGAGAACTTCCTTCATTTACCATTATCTGCGAGACGTCAGTGTGGCTAAGTAAACAGACACGTAATGACAGGGAGCTGCGCGGCACGTCAGTATTGGAGGTGGGACTGTCTCGACAGTTGAATGAAATGATAACTCCCGTTTTATCATGTTTCTGTATTACTGCGTGGGGTTTAAATGTCATGATATGACTCGGCTTCGTCTCGACCCAACTCTTATTAGACAAAGTCGGCCAAGAGTAAAGGGATCTCGGATGCAAGCAAAAACTGAATTTTTAATATAAACACACTGTTGCATATCCTAAAATACTTACTCTTCCGACAACCCACCCATCTCCCCCTACTCTTGTCGAACCCAGAGGTTCCAAAATGAACGTGAGTAAATGTTTTCGAACCCAGAGGTTCCAAAATGAACGTGAGCAAATGTGACAATGCAGTAGGGATCGACTGAATCCAAATCTGAACCAGATCTAAAGCCGGATCTTCAGGATTTGGATTTGATTTGGATTCCGCAAAATGTTTTATGCCTGGAGGATTTTTCAATAACTTCGCTAATTTTTGGCCAAGATGGACATTCCAATATACCATTTGAAGCGGTTTTTTTTTTGCCAGCTTTCCAGTGGAGCTAATTTAAAATGGCTACCATAAACTGTTCTGAAGTTATAGGGTAAAAACCCATGAACAAGCTGAAAAACGTTTGCTCAGTCTTTAATTTAAAGTTACTGTATGTTTCAAGTAGAAAATTTAGACTACAAAATACAAACGGCTGAAAAAAGGTTTTATTTTGTATTTGGTTAGGATTCGATCCTAACCAAATTGGATCGGATTCCTGAAATCAAATCCGATTCGGCAAATCTTGTAAATTGTCCGGATTCACCCTTGATTTGGTAGGAGTAGATACGGTTGATCCCTAAAATACATGCGTGAATTTTGGCAAGTAGATGCCACCTGGTGGGAGAGCTACAAAAGTTAAACGTAACGTTACGGACAAGAGCATTATTTAATGAAAATAAGCAAAGACTGTAAGTATTTTTCGGATTAAGGCCATTAAAAAAAGAAAAATTGGTTCTCAGGCCCTCCCGCACCGATTTTTCGACGGGAAATAAAAAGAAACGACGCGGCAAAAATAGCAGTTACAGATCAAAAATGGTCTTTAATGAGAAATGAAAATACAAAATTACCATTCTTTTCATTAAATTATTTGTGGAACACGTGGTATGCATAATTACGAGGCAGCGTTCTTTATTTTACCCAAAATAAAAAATAATTTCCCAAAATGTATTAACAAACAGGGCCGAAAAATAAAAAAATAAAAAATAAATTCCTCCCGCCCGCACGGATTTCGTGAGAAAAATGCCCGAGAACCAACTTTCTTTTTTTAAGTGGCCTAATATAAACTTTTTTTTTATGAAAATAATCCAAGACTAAAAGTAAGTCTTTTTTGGATAAATAAAAACTATTTTTATGTAAAAAATGTCTTTTTTTCCCTTCTTTTTGTCAATACTGTTGTTATTGCACTACCTTATCGTAAAATAATTGGAACCAACTTGTGTGATGGTGGTGTGGTGGATCGTTTTGGAGCAAGACGCTCGTGGAGGTCATACTTGATGGGTGGGGCTGAAGGGCCTTGAATATTCATAAAGCGGTCTTGCTTCTTTACTGTTCAATTATGAATATGATGGTGTAATTGTTGGCTAATACGCATTCTAGTGAACACCCTACATTAATTTTGCTTAATTAATTTTACTTAATCACTACAGATTGTTTACCATATCAATTTAAATTGTATCCATTTGACTTTTGGTTTGTGTGATGGAATGCCAGTACTATATCGAACATTTTTGTTTTCTTTCCGTAAAACGACCACCATGCTCGACTTACAGGTCACCGGCAAACAAACCGCAGATCTTGACAGTATATCTCGCAGCAAGGTGTTTGCTTGCGTTGAATTGTGCCCATATTATGGAAATGACGTTACCTTTAATAATTGTTGGACTTTTACGGAAACATGAAGCTGCTTCTCGGCATAGTTATGCCCTTATTAGGGCATGACATCTTTCATGAATTATCGGACTTTTATGGACACACGAAGCTGTTTCTTGTCAGGATACGTTTAACCTGGTGAATCAGCATCATAAAAATGAGGTTTAGGCCTACTTAATACAAATTACCAACGGCGAAGCAAACAAAATTACAGGTTGGATGATGAAATGCGATGGGAGCTACTGTCACCCCGCCAAATAGAGGAAATAAAATAACGTAAACTCTGAACATCGAAAACGTTGTAAACATCGAAGACATCGTATGGGTGCTAGTATACTCAAAATTGTATGTTAAACATTGGCTGTTAGTCCTTAGTAAATAAAAGCTGATGTCTAAAGAAACGTTTTTTGGAAAGAAAACCAAAATTCTCACACCGAATGTCACTCGTGCTTTTACGAAATCGGTTATTTTGTGCATTTTTGTGCATCGTATCCTTTCCAGCAAATTTCCCTTGACCTTTGCCTCGTGGAATTAAATCTAGAAAGGAGCTTCGTGCTAAAACACACAAATTATTGATTTTGTAGAAGCAGTCAGGGTATTATGACTAAAAAGAAAATATGAGGCCTTTATTTAACATTTTTGCATGTGAACGAATGCTTCACGATTTGATGGAATTAGGGCAGGTTAGTTTTTACTGTAAAAACGTGAAGCAGTTTTCCATAACAGTATAAATGAGCCGCCTCAGTAAATGATTGTGTGTACGATTGACATTTTCACAGCATATCTTATTCTGAAAACATTAATGCTTTTCGTGTTCGTATAATTATGCTGTGTGTACTTTAAGTAACCATTTTTGCTTGCAGCCTTTGCCTGTTCATATTTATCACACCAGCTGTGTTTCAGTTATCGTATACATGTTTTTCTTTCATTAGACACAACGCCGCAGCATTCCAAGTCTACTCGCCAACTTAGCCAGCACCGCTGCCCAGGCGAAATCGGGCCTTACCCGAACGGGATCTGCTCATAACCTCGCTCCTCCGTTCCAACCCTATCACTCCCAATCCAAAAGCTTACCCCCCTCCCCTCAACACTCCCCATTGTCTAGTCGCAAGGTTAGTTTATTTCAGGTATCATCTATGCTGTTGCGCTACTACACATTCACAAACCTGACAAATCGTCCTCATTCATAACGGCTATTGACACGCTTTGAGTTATTACACGCTGTTGATAATTTCGTTAACGCTTGTTGCAGCTTACATTTTGGTTACCTGCCTTAAGTTTGTACATAGTTAGTTTGGTTATTTTAACGGCTTTTTATTTTAAAGGTAACTTTGCTGGCTTGTAGAGCAGTAGTATTTTTTTTAATTGTTCAAGCAGCATATCTAATAAGCCTAATTTTGAAGAAAATGTGTGTCTATTTTTGGTACGCAAGACTGGTCTGTATTTGTCTCGTTTAGAATAAGCTGACCAAATCTTGCCTGAGACTTCCGACCAAACTGTTTCACAGCAATGGAAAAGGCACTCGCCATCGCCCTATGTCATTTAATGTAAGCGTGTGCATTAGTCGAATAATTTGATTTCATTCGACTTTGAACTAACATGGATGGAGGTTAATTAATAAATTAAGTTAATCGCATGTATAATAAAGTACCGTGCCCTTTTTGAGGGGTCCGTGTTATGATCCAACCATACTCCACACTGTGGGATTGAGCAAGCTAGTAATCTGTAGCTATTAGCTTATATTTCTGCCTAGTAAAAGAGTCTGCTAGTAAAGAGAAAGGACTTCTATAGCGAATGATGTTATAATTGTCACCTTCCAATTATCGAAAGAAAATTCTTATCGTCAGTTAGTGTCGACAGTACAAATGGACAGTATCGTCTGGCAACTGCTTCAATCCTGCTGAAGTTACTTCCAAAAGAGTAATGATTTACCCAACAATTGTTTAGTTTCAAATTTTTAGATGCCGGTCTGTGTCATTAAATGTAATAATTTGAAACTGAATAATTGGTTGGTTTAATCTTTATTTCTCCATGAGTAGCTTTAACAAGATTGAAGCAGCTGCTAGAAGACACTGGAGGTGCACCGATGTTAGCATTGGACATTGGAAATCGGCTACATCGGTCATCGGGACATCGGATCAGTTTTAGGCAGCAGATGTTAAAACATCGGAGATCCAAAATTTTATTAAACCATTTTGTGACAGATGTGCCTATAATTAAATTCTGGGTGCTAAATTTTAGGCCTAAAGAGATTTTAAATTTCATTTGCGAAATTCTTTTAATTATTTTTGGTTCCATGAAAAAATGTAACTGGGTTTCAATTTACTTTCTTAAACATCGGCCCATGAGGAATCGGATGTCGGCCAATGTTTTTTTGACATTGAAATCGGACATCGGAATCGGCATTTAGCACATCGGCGCATCCTTAGAAGACACCACTCATTTGTACTTTCGATAATTGGCAGTTGACAAGCATTTTTCCCAATTTTGACTGCTTACCGCTTTTTACCAGTCAGGCTCTGCAGAAGTTGAGATCAGTTCTGGAAGTCTTACAAAATAGAATCAGTAGATCCGTTATAGGGACAGGTTCTTAACCCTTTTCTGTCCATGCCACACACTAGATGTGCCTTAGGACTTAGATGTGCCTTAGGACACATGGGACTTAGGTCAGTCATGGGATTCGAACCGATGTTACTAGGTTTCTAGTCTGGGTCGCCGATCACTGCGCTGCGGTGTGCTTGCTCGCCTGCTCAAGGTCCTGGAGATCCCAATGCTCATGTTGGGATTTACCGTAAGTCTTCTGTTAAACACCCGTGGGCCGTCAAAATTAATACGAGAAAAATAGAGGGTGGGCCGTAACAAAGTTAGAATTCATTTTTCGAATCTGGCTTCTGTCCAGAGTGGGTGTTTAAGCCTAACTCCATCACAAAAAATTCGGCGTTTATGCGATCATTAACATACGTGATCTGGGTTCGGTCTGCAATTAACACGAAGCCTTTTTCTGATTTGTTCAGGCCTTAAGTTTAGTAGTTCATTTAGTTTGGAGCTTTTGGTTAATTTTGGTGCGGAAAAAAACACGATTTAAGGGGATGAAACCTTGATTTCTGCGAGTGTATGAAGTTTTTAATCAATTTCTAGCAGAGTAATTATGTCCTAAAATGTTCTAAGGTCAGAAATCGTGAAATTACCTATTACTGCTCTTCCCCCTGCTCCCCTTCGGGGGGAGGGGGGGGGTAGTTAGGTAATTTCATGATTTCTGACCTTAGAGCATTTTAGGGTGGGGGCCATAGCTTTGGCAGGGCTGTTAATAGGCGATGTATGGTAGTTTTTGCCGTTCAGTCGCCGTCCAGTATATTGGATCCCTGGCAGGAAAGGGTTAAGAAAATTACTGTTGCGCTCACCTTCGGTACGCAGTAAGGTTGTTTTATGTTTTAATGTACGGCTCTAAAATTGCTTGGTTTTCATTTGTTCTACGCAAATAAATGAACGAAATACCATTTGGTGAATTAACACTGACTTCACAGTAATGTTAAAGAAGCTAACCTAATCACAGTATGTTGTGTGTATTATTGGCGTTTCTCCTGCTGTAACGGTACCCACTAATCTGGATTAATCACCACTCTTGAACCAATTTTGCTTATGCACTTTTTTCGGTTTGATTTTTATTTGCTTTATTTTGCAACTTCGGACAGAGCCTTTGCTAAGATTCTTCTTTTGTACAATTTCTTGCTTCTTGGCCGCCATTTTGAAATATTCCTTTTATTCTATTCCACAGCCTGTATTTTCGTTTGCCCTTTCTTTCGTTCTTATTGGTTTCCCATCATTACATTCTGGTGTGTGCGTGTGTTCAGAATGTGTGTCTCCCATTCCAAATGTCATACAGACATGCCCCCCCCCCCCCTTGCTAATGCTCGTCGCGTTCCCACAGCATTGTGATGCTTTGCTGTAGCCGCTCTGCGCGTGTAACGGATTTGAAGAATTTGCTTTTACTTTTTATGTTGTTGCGTGCGTAGGCTTCCCTGCAAGGCAATCCCTTTCAAACTGTAGACGATTCTGAACCTGAAGAAGACGTGGAAATGACGGTGCAGAGGTTACTACAGCATCCTAATGATGAGGTCCTGGTGTCTGCGGCCAAAGAAATGGGGAAGGAGTTATACCTAGGATTGGAATCGCAAGAGCGAAAGGCAAAGCTGAATGCAATGGTATTTATTTCTTTATGTTAATTTTAGTGTCACAAGTAAGGCTCAGCCTGTGCAGTAAAACCCTGTTATAACAATAGCTTGCGGGTCTTTTTGCAAGGACTGAGAAATTGCGTCTTCTTTAACGACTTCATTATGATCCTGTTTACTGCTTTTCTGTACGCTCATGTTTTACACTGTTATTTGTTATTGTTACATGGGAAAATAATAAGAGGCATCCAGTTATATTGTTGAACTGTGGCATTCGTAGTATTCGTTTGGCAAATTTCTGAAATTTTAATTTCATCTTAATGTTTTGCAACTAAAATTTTAAAAATGCCTGGTTGCCTGGTCGTTTTGAAACTGGTTTGTCCCAAGAACCTAAGCTTTAGTGACATGTTCATAATTCAGGGTGGCGTTCTACTTGGAACACCGGGAAAATTCAGGGAATTTATCAAGTCTGGAAAAGTCGGGGAATAATCAAGGAATTTGATAAACATATACTAAAAGTCAGGGAATTTCAAAGTTTTCCGGAAAGTCTTTTTTTTATTTTCTCTATAGACTATAGCTAATTCTTATTTAATTTTTTACTTTTAAAACCTTCACTTTATTACAGTTAAAAATATCGTGTTCTCTTTGTTCATTTCTGATAAAAGCAAAAACTCCTTAGACCATTAAAAAAAAGAAAAGTTGGTTCTCAGACCTTCCCGCACTGATGTTTTGACGGGAAATAAAAAGAAATGACGCGGCAAAAGTAGCAGGTGCAGATTAAAAAAAAATGGTGCTTAGTGAAAAAGAAAATATAAAATTACCATTCTTGTCGTTAATAATTTTATGGACACATGGTAAGCAGAGTTACGAGGCAGTGTTCTTTATTTTATCCAAAATAACAAATAATTCCCCAAAATGTATGGAGAAATAGGGCCAAAAAATAAAAAATGAAATTCCACCCGCAAGGATTTCATGAGAAAAATGCCCGAGAACCAACTTTCTTTTTTTAAGTGGCCTTATGTCTAGGCAATATTGGACATTACATATTAAGTGCGTTTCTCGTTTTGTTGAGATTGTGATATTCCTGCTCTTTAACACTAGTCAGGGCAGTGTAATTTTTACTTTAGCAAACGATACGATACAGTTATTGCGATTTAAGTGAAATGTAAAAAAAAAAGGTTGTTAGTCCTACCTCCTTCGGCCGACAAAAAAATCAGGGGAAAATATCAGTATTGGGCTGGAAAACATGGAAAAATCAGGGAATTTCATCTTGAGCTCTTGAACGCTACCCTGTAAATGCCTATTAAACCCTATTAAAGTTACAGTTAAACCCCATTATAAACATGCCTCTTAAAACAAGAACGTTAACCTGTGATAACAATGCTAGTTCTGATGCTCTTCAAGTAACAATGCGTGCAAAAGTGATGTTTATATATGCAAACCTGATATAACATTCTATTTCGAAAGGCCCTTGGCCAATCATAATAAAGAGATTTCACTGGATTCACATGCCTGCTATTCATTGATCGCTATTCATTGCATTGCTTCTTGTTGGCTGGCTCCCTCTCCTGGTGATGTGTGTTTAATGTTAAAGCAATTAACTGTTAAGTTGTTTAGAAGAAAAGTAACAATCTCATCGGAAAGGTACGTTGGGCAAATTTGTGAAGGGAAGCTAATTAACAAGTGGGAAGCGACCAGCGAATAAGGCTGCAATGACTCCGGACCTACAATCCGGATCTACCGAGCTTCATCAGGTCTATTAGTTGGTCCAGGATGCATTTCTACCGAACCTCCAAACCGAACTTGTAATACTTACAAACTTAAAAAAAAAAACCATCTGCTAAATATATTCATGATAAAATGAAAAACATATTAAAAAAAAATCCGTATACACTCCATGAATGCATTTCTTCCGACCCTCTGAACCGAACTTTTAATGCTTACAAACTTAAAAAAAAAATCTTCTGCTGAATATGGTCACAGTAAAATGAAAAACGTATACCCATAATCATGTATTAGACACCCAGTTGGAGCTAAGGCCCCGCCCCCTAAAATGCTTTAATGTCAAAATCGCAAAATAGTTGAGCAAATGCCCACGTCTTAAATTGTCGTATTTTTGCAGCAAAATCAACTAAAAGCCGTATGCTGTGAATAAAGGTAGTACTGCTTGCTATACTTACTAGCCCCTTCTCCCTCCCTGGGGTAATAGTGGACGCTTTCCTTTGGCTCCTAACACCTACACAAAGGCCTGGCCTCGCTCCCCTATGCATTCTCCTTTCTCAGCAATTAAAAGGATGTAAAAATTGACCTTCCAGCGATCGTTCAAAGCTTCGAATTATCTGTGAGATATTTCCTGAATAGTGGAGTAAACGCCCATCCCACCCTATTTAGCCAAATTTTCTGTATAAGCCCACAGACGTTAAATGCACAATTTACGATAAAAAAAAATCGCAGTGTAAACTCCATGAATTTAAATTCTCCGAAACGATGTTATGACATCGCATGTGTCAGTTAGACTTAACTCACAAACTGTCAATTGTTAATATTTTAACCTCGAAATTTTGAATTTCAGGAAAAATGCGCTGTAACCATCTGTAGAGTTTCTTTGAAATATCCCAAATGAACGTCGGCCAGCTAGCTTGACTGCAAAACGTCTTGCTGAGGAATTGTGCTTCCTAGCCGCCGAAGGTTGAGGCAAAGGCGAGGCCAAAGGGGAGCGAGACGAAGGAGCCGAAGGGTAACGTTGACTGCATGGAAGAGACGATGTGCGAGCGAAGTTCATGTGAGCGGCTGAAAACGAAGGAAGTTGTGGGGGTGACGGTGATGGACAAACGACGACTTCAGGGTCTTCTAGTAGAGGGCTTGTCGGTAGCGAATGGGATCTTCGAGATGCTGTTGGGTCCAATTGACGAGCCATGATGTGTCAAGCCAAAATCCCAAAAGCGAAGGGCGCAAGACGAAGAGTGCCGTCGGGCGAAGGGTTTTCGAACGAATACTTCTTTTGGTTGAAAACCGCCTTTCGGGGCAAAGGGTCTTCAAACGAAGGTTTCTTATGGTTGAAAGCAGTCCTTCGGGGTGAAGGGTCTTCAATCGAAGGATCTTCTTTCGGACGAACGATCTTTGGACGAAGGGTCTTGCAAGAGAAGGTCTTCTGTCGGCAAAGGTTAATTGAAGCTGGAGAGAGAGATGGAGCGACCGTCTTGAACAGGACCTTGAGGAAAAGAGCTGGTGGCCGCCCCGGCCCGAAACCTTTTATAGGAAGGCTGCCCATGACGCATGCGTAGTAGGGTTTGCACAGCTGGGCGTATCCGGACAGGGAAAAAAACCTCAAAGTGAGATGAGTATCCAGGAACTGAATGCTATTAGTAAAATAGCATTTTTTTTTATGTAACGTAAGATACAAGCAAAAAATTAACCTATGGTACACCAAAAGAAGAAAAAGGGTTTAAAGGTGGTGTTTCCGGTTCGGTAGAACCACTTTCTTCTTAAGTCTCGTCCTGGTCCAGTTCGATGCAGCTTACCAAAGGACATTGAGAATTTGAAATTGCTAGCCAACTATGCTATTCAATACATTATTTAAGTAATTAGAAATGTTTGCTATGACCATAAGAAAATTATTTTTTGTCTTTTTACAATGTATCTTATTCACCACGCGGATGATAAATGTGAACTTGGAAAAGTTTGTGTTGCAGTAATAACTTTATGTAGTTTTCATCCTTAAAGCACATTTTCCTTTTCGGCTTGTTCTTGAAACGTAAGTTCTTATTTTTGTTAGATAAGGAAAGTCCAACTGGAAATCGAATCCGAAGCCACCAACCGTATCGAGTTGGCGAAAGAAGACAAAGATGCGACGGAACTCGCACAAAAGACTCGGCTGGCATTTCAGATTGCTAAATCAGACGAGCGCTCTCGAGCATTAGCCGTTCTCCTCTTGCACTACTATGCTGGTATACAGCATTGTCAGGAAGTTGAAGAAACTTCAGAGGTATGTCAAAAATTTGGGTTAATGTATTGGCATGGAATGCGGTGGAAGGTGTTGGGATGTCACAATCAAATGGGCGTAAATCGTACTAATGCTGTGAGTCAACAGTTGGCTCGGGCATAATAAAAGACAGGAAACACTTTTATCACTTTTATCGCAGTATGTTGCAACAACAATCTACTTAAATTTTTGAGGAAGTT